>BQKN01044045.1:0-54701 GCA_022839385.1 Asparagus kiusianus
GAGAGAGAGAGAGAGAGAGAGAGATAGAGAGAGAGCAAAACTTGTGTTAACTTAAGTGGATAGAAAAAAGTTGTCCACCAACCTTTTTAGCTATTGATGTTGCCTAGGGATCCGTTAAAGATATTAAGAAGTTTTATATATATAAATATGAGTGGCTATAAATTTTGGTTGACATCCACTTAAGTTGACAATAGTTCACATCTGTCTGTGTGTGTGTGTGTGTGTGTGTGTGTGTGTGTGTGTAAGTACTATTCACCTTTAAAAGGTGTGTGTGTGTGGGGGGGGGGGGGAGCTATTTTCCAAAAAAACACAGGGGAGAAGAACTCTAAGTTCTGCTTCTTACTCTACTTAAGTTTATCATCTAACTTGATTGTCGGAGGTACAACGAGGGAACCATTTCCTGCCCTCTCACGAGTTTCTACATTTGTAGATTTTTTAATTCCCCAATTCATGAACCAGACATAAAGTCGAAGAAGAAGGAAATCCCCTCATCGATCTCCTCTACCTCATCGAAATGATCCTATCCTGAATTCAACTAACTGTGTGATCATATAAACCATCAATAGTTTGGCGCCCACGATGGGGTCTCCTCTCTTTTTCGAGAAGATATGTCAGGTTCTGAACAATGGCCTGATCAGTCTTATCATGTAGCTTGACCCTGAAGTTATGTCACCCAAGCCAAATGGAGCCCGAAGTTGTGTCACTCAAGCTAAGCAGAAAATGATTTTGGTTGAGAGGAATCGACATAATCGTGTCCCTCTACAGCTTTAGCAACCATTTTTGGGAGTATCTATCAGCTAGCCTTCTATAAGATGGACGAGCTCACATTACCTTCAAAAGCCGCTCGAAAGATGAGCATCATGTCGTCTTTTTAGAGAGGTCTTCTTTGGTTGTCTTTTTAGAGAAAACAACTTCGGCTCCTTGAATATCTTTCAGAAAGAATTCTATTATCAAAGTTGCCTAGTATCTTATGGTCGTTCCACACAACCCACAAAAACTCCATCGGGGAGACTCCATTCAAGCTAGCATATGGCGCTGAGGCAGTCACTCCCGTCGAAGTAGGCATGCCGACCATTCGACTACAACACTTCAACGAGGATATGAACTCAATAGGGCTTCGGATCGGCCTCAACCTCCTTGACAAGATCCGAGAGAAAGCACTTCTGACCCAAGTCACCAATTAGCAGTGAATCACCCGCTGTTGCAACAGCAGAATCCGACCAAGGAGATTCAATGCTAGCGACCTCGTCCTCCGCAAAGTCACTTTTGACAGAGACATTTGGTGTGGCAAGCTAGTTCTCAACTAGGAAGGTCCTTACATAGTCCTAGAAGAGCTGCGAACCGACACCTATCGACTAAGGTCCCTAGACGGGAGAGCTTTACAACATCCCTGGAACATCGAGCATTTGAGACTATATTTTAACAACTCTGAAAATTTTGTTTAGTCTTAATGAAATCATTATTGAAACTAAATCAATTGCTGTCTTGCACTCCTGTAGTGCTTAATCTAATGCAGGAATTAAAAGCCCTTGGTGCCTTTTAGAAATAAACCCAAGGCACTCACCAGGTGGTCGACTCTCACAGTCATCTTTCAACCACTTTGGTTATCTTGAAGACCCAAGCGTCCACGTAAGACCTGGGCACCCAACCTCAGGATTGTCATTTAACCTAAGTGCTATTAGGATAGCCTTCTGTAGGGCAAAAAACCTAGTCGACTTTAGCAAGTCCTAGGCACAACCTCAAGGTTGTTAAAGACCTAGTCAACTTCAGTAAGTTCTAGGCATTCAACTTTGGTTGGATATTAAGCCCTTGGTACCTTTTTAGGAATAAACCTAAGGTATTAACCTTATGGTCGACTCCCACAGTTACCTCTCGACCATTATGGGGATACTGAAGACTCAGGCGTCTACATAAGACCTGGGCACCAAACCTCAAGGTTGCTATTTCATCATTTTGCCCCCAAGGCGGCCCCCTGTAGGGCAAAGACCTAGTCGACTTTAGCAAGTCCTCAGTATAGTCTCTGGGTTGTTAAAGACCTAGTCGACTTTAGTAAGTCCTAGGCACAACCTTAGGGTTATGAAAGACCTAGCCAACTTTAGTAAGTTCTAGGCATTAAACTCTGATCGAATTGTATGAAGGTTTGATCGCACGTTTTAAAAGTGGACCTCTCATTCATGGAAAGAATCAAGAGGGATTTAGGCTTTGGTCCTGACTGTAGGAAGGTTTGACCAAGCAAGCAATGGGAGTAGAGTATAAATAATAGTGAGAATGTTGACTTGTACAAATCACTCGGTGGGGGGTTTTTTGGTGTTAAGTTACAGGGACTTAACACGAAGGGGATTTTATAATCTCCTTGGATCAACAGATCGAACTCTTGAGTGTCGTGTTAGGACTCTAACAGTGGGAGTGTTAAGTGCACAAACACAGTAGGATTTTGGATGGACTTAACCGAAAAGAATTTTGGTAGGCCCACCATCAGTTAATTTGATTAGTGAGAGACATTTTAGACTGTGAATCATCAAGCACTCCATGGTTACATCATGAGAGTTTTATGAGGGAAGATTAACCCGATGAAGTCATTAAATCTCATCTCGACGAAAGAGTGATCGAAAAGTCACAATGAGAGGATTTTAATCATTTTGGAAATGATTAAATAGCCATAATGAGAGGTTCTTAATTATTATTTTTTTATTTTTTATTCATGATTAAGAATGAATTATTCAGATGACTGGTTTTTATCTTGAATAATCAGCTGATCTCAGGTTATTCTTAAGAATATCATGCATAGCATTCTCCAGAAACTTCCTATTAAATAGGCTATCTCGAACATACTAGGGATAGTATTTTTTTAGGAACTTCTTATTTATTGGTATCATGAGTTTATCACCGTCTTAGGTGATCAGGCAGTATGCGTCATTCGAGTAAATTATTTCTACCACGAACGGTCCTTCTCATTTGGGCTGAAATTTACCTTTCTTCTTGGAATTAAGTATCATTGGTCGTCGGATGGCCAGAACCAAGTCTCCTTCCTTAAAATTCTATTGTCGGACTTTCTTATCAAAGGCCCTAGAGATTCTAGCTTGGTAGAACTCAATTTGCTGCTGGGCTTCCAAGCTCTTTTCATCTAACATCTCATGTTCATCGAGACATTTCTGATGTTGTTCCTCATCACCATTCCCGTTGTGAGGGCAATGCGAAGGGATGGAATTTGAATTTTCAAGAGAAGGAAAGCATCACATTCATACACTAGAGAGTATGGGGTCGCTCCGGTAGGCGTGCAGACTATAGTGCTATAAGCCCATAGACCTTCGTCGAGTTTATCATCCCAGTCTTGTTTGTTGGTTCTCACGAGCTTTGACAAAATCTTTATGATGGTCTTGTTGAAGGCTTCAGCCAATCCATTTGTAGTGTGATTGTATACCATCGACGAGACATCTTAAATCCTAAACTTTCCACAAAATTTGATGAAGACGTTGCTGACAAACTGAGGGCCGTTGTTGTGCATGATTCGTCTCGGAACACCGTACCGGTAGGTAATATGGTGTTATGAATTTGATGACATTGCTTGTCTTTACTTCTTTGAGTGGAATTGTTTTAGCCCACTTGGAGAAATAGTCAGTGATTGCTAAAAAGAAGCGGTTGGCTTTGGCAGACAGAGAAAAAATAGGACCAACGACATCTATTCCCCATGTCTCGAATGGCCATGATGTGGTCAAAGGGTGTAAATGCTCCAGGGTTGGTACATGTAATTTGAATGTATTTGACATGCGTGACACCGTCGAGCGTATTCAACTGCATCATTGACCATAGTTGGCTAATAATATCCCATTCTTCACAGACGATCATAGAGTTTGGGACCGGGTTGATGCGCACCACAGGTTCTGTCATGTGCTTCTTTTATAGCCTCTTCTGCCTCTTTGTTTGAAAAATAACAGAGTAACAGACCGTCGTATGTATGACGATACAGCATCTGGGTCGTCGTGTTATAATAGAATCTCGGTGCTCTTTGTCGGACCGAGTCTCTTTCTTTTACGTCTTCTAGTAAAATACCATGCAAGATATAATCAATAATAGGAAAATGCTAGTCTCAAGGCTCAAGTTCGATTCTGGTTGCGTGCACCTCTTTAATGTCCAGTGCCTTTTTGATGTCCAAGGTGTAGTCTAGTATGAAGAGTTAGTGAGTTCTTATAGTAACTAATTGTTTTGTTTCGGGAGGCTATAGCAGAGATACTGCAAATGCTGCCAGTGCATCTGCATGTGCGTTCTGGAGACGCGGGATGTACTCAATGAAGAATTCTTCAAATGAGTCTGTCATCTTGATGGTCGCCTAGTGGTACGGGATTAGGTCTTGGTTCCTGATTTTGTACTCTCCTCGAATCTGATTGACTATCATTTGAGAATCACCAAAAGCTTCAAGATACTCGACTCCCAGTTCTTTGGCAAAACTGAGTCCAATGAGCAGCGCTTTATATTCGGCTACGTTGTTGGAACATGGCTCGGTTAGTGAATACGCTCGAGGCATCACGTGTTTTCCCGAGGAAACTAAGACAACTAAAACTCTTAAGGAAATCTTAGAATATCCGGGAGCACTTGCCACATTGGATGCTTGGGAAGCACCGTCAAAGTACAGTTGCCACACTTGCTGATGCGACATAATGTTGACTTCGTGAGTTTCATCTGGCAAATCTTCATACAATTTGGTTGTATCCCTCACAGGGTTAGCTGCTAGAAGATCACAAATTGCTTTCCCTTTCACCAACTTCTGTTGCTTGAATTGGAGATCGTATTAGGACAAGAGTAAAGCCTATCTCACTAACCGTCAAAATCCATGGAAGCTGACTGTGTCATGAACACTCGAACTGGGTTGACGTTTGAAATGACGTAGATCGTCTGTCCTACTATGTAGTACCGCATTTTTTGAATTGCGAACACTAAAACAAGGCACTCCTTCTCAATCATTGGATATCGAGATTCGACACCTACCAAAGTACAACTCAGATAGTACACTGCCTATTCATGATCGTTGTCATCGTCTTGTGCGAGCAAAGCACTTAACGAGTGGTTCGTCACTTTGACGTAAATAAAAAATAGTTTATCCAATTTCAGTGCAATAAGAATAGGAGGATTCGCCATATATGCTTTGATGTCTTCAAATGCTTTCTGACAGGCATCATCCTAAATAAATGATACACCATTCTTTGTGAGCTTAGAGAATGATTGGCATTTCTCGAAGAGGTTCGATATAAATCGGCGAATATATGTCAATCGCCATTGCAATCCTCTGATTACTTTGAGATTTCTCGGAGGTTGCAATTATTGTATCGCCTTTACTTTATCAGGATCAATATGGATACCCTTTGTGGTGATGATGAATCTAATAAATTTATCACTGGACACTTCTAGGAAGGACTTGGTAGGATTTATCTTTAACTGGTGACCCGCATGAGATCGAACATCATCTTCAAGTCTTTAATGTGGTCGTCTTTGCTGCGGCTTTTCATGACCAAGTCATCAACATAGCACTCGACAGTTTTTTGAAGGTGTTCCTAGAAAATCTTTGCCATTGCTCAATGGTATGTGGCGCTCGTGTTCTTTAAGCCAAAGGGCATGAATGTGTAACAGAAGATGCCAAGCAGTGTTCTGAATGCGGTATGCTTTTTATCGTCTAGATACATCTTGATTTGATTATAACCCAAAAATCCATCTTTGAAGGATATTCTCTCAAACCCGCATGTATTTTCGATGATGACATTAGTGATCTGAAGAGGGAAATCATCTTTTGGGCAAGCGGTGTTCAGGTCT
The DNA here is from genome assembly GCA_022839385.1 of Asparagus kiusianus. NCBI lineage: Eukaryota > Viridiplantae > Streptophyta > Magnoliopsida > Asparagales > Asparagaceae > Asparagus > Asparagus kiusianus. The sequence continues at coordinate 5,803 of BQKN01044045.1, forward strand.
TTGAAGTCGATGCAGATCCTGATTTTCCTATATTTTTAAGGACCAGAATAATATTCGCTTGCCAGTCAGGATGTTGTTCCTCCCTGATGAATCCCGGGTCGATTAGTGTTTTCACTTCAGTCTTGATTGCCTCCATAATTTGGGGACAAAACCATCTCTGCTGTTGCTTGACAGGTTTAACATCCGGTTTTATGTTAAGGCGGTGCATCGCTATGTTTAGGTTAAGTCCTGGCATATCTTTGTAATTCCAGAAAAATATGTTGATGTACTCCCTAATGAGGGCAATCAACTCCTCTTTCTCTTCTGGTGGAAGGCTATCGCTGATGAATATGGGCTTTAGATTCACTTTATCGCCCATGTTTACCTAGACTACTTTGTCTTCAATGGGGGTTCTCTTTCCTTGAATCTGTCACCATATTGGATTTTTAGGTGATGTATCCAAGGATCCTCTCAAGTTGGCAATTGATCATCTTCCTCTATTATAGTAGAATCGACCGTGACCATATTCGACATTAGGCCTTTGAACATTTCTCCTAGGCTAACGTCGGAGTCCCAATCTATAGAATCTGATGAATATTCGTCTCTACCCGGGTTAGATGACTGGTTGATGACTTGCCGGCAACATTCGTCGTCAGATGAAGAAAGATAGCCTAGACCCCTTTTATGTTCAGTATAATTGTTGGGCTTCCCTTTTGGTACATAGGCAGGGTGGGGTAGAACCTAGATATCTTGACCAAAACGAAGACCTTCACCGAGCGTGAGGTTGTACCAATGCTCATTCATATAGTCACGTGCTTGTGAGCTGTATCTGAAGAAATACCGACCAGGTCCTTCATTATTAGCATTGATTTCTAAGAAGAGATTAGAGGGCGGGGATGACTTCCCTTTACCAAAGATTGTTTTTTTCCACCCCCTGCCTTTGTAGGTAAGACGAGGGTTGTTCCGAAAGAGTCTTGGACGCGCTTCTTTGCCATGCAAGACAACCAAAGCGGCATGTGTATGTCAGGGTTATCATATAGTTCCTACATTACATCATTAAGACAAAGCTGTAGACACTAAAAAGTGCCAAGAAATGAAGGAGAGTCGAACCTCACTACAAGTACGATGAGGGTCGTCACAACGACGAACCTCAGCCTCAAGTCATGAAGTTTGTCTCAGTTCAATAGGACAAACAACACTGTACCCATCAAAAGATGAAGTTCACCTAGAAACGAAGTTCGTCATTGAAGATGAAGTTCACCGAAGACGAAGCCACAGTTAAGCTCACCAAATATATAGTGAAGTGAACGAACATTGTCAGGCGGACGAACCATGTCTGGCAAACGAACCTCGTCAGGCGGACAAACCTCATCTGGCAAACGAACCTCGTCAAGAGGACAAACCTCATCTGGCAAACGAACCTCGTCAGGCGGACAAACCTCGTTTTGCAAACGAACCTCGTCAGGCGGACAAACCTCGTCTGGCAAACGAACCTCGTCAGGCGGACAAACCTCTTCTGGCAAATGAACTTCGTCAGGCACCCTTTTAAAGGGCTACATTAAATGAGAGTTAATGACCAAGAACTCACCCCTTTAAGGAGAGTTAATGACCACTAACTCATCCATTTAAATGGGAGTTAATGACCATTAACTCCCTCATTTAAAGGGAGTTAAAGCCCATTAACTCACTTCATAATACTCCCAGGCCTATAAATAGATGTAGACGGTAAAAATTACCTTTGCATATTAATGTGATATTCGCCTGTGAGTCGGAGTCGCCCACACAAATTGAGGGTAGGGCTCACCCATGGACTTGACTCACTAGCGCGAGCCCAAACTGCGCGGGTGTCAAATTCGCTCGCATTTGTTGATCACGGATTCGCCTGTATGATCGACTCGCTCGCACGAGTCAAAATGATCACAGATTCACCTGTACGATTGACTCGCCCGCACGAGTCAAAATGTTCACAAATTCGCTTGTAGGATCGACTCGCCCGCATGAGTCAAAATCATCCAGATTCACCTGTTTACTCGACTCGCCCGCACGAGTCAAGATCATCCAGATGACTAAAATTCGCTTGTCTACTCAACTCGCCCGCATGAGTCGAGAGTCGAATCCGCCTACAAATAGCGTACCCGACAGCTGCTACGTCGCGTACAGGGATGGGCCTTCCCACGACGTGAAGGGAGGGAGCACAGTACTCCAAGCCCATCAAGTAACCACTCACAGTACGAACGAACAGTCAAATCCATGCAATCGCCAAGTCCGCCTGCATACTCACGGTTGAAGCTCACCTCGCCTGCACGAGTCAAGAGCGGAATCCGTCCGTGATCAACAAGCTCGCCAAGCTAGTGCCTGGCAGCCGTAGTAGCACGTACAAGGATAGGCTTTCCCACTCATCACGACGTGAAGGGAAGGAGTATAGTGCTTCAAACCCATCAAACAGCCGCTCATGGTACAAGTCAGAGGCATGATTACTCTCCCAACAGTACATGGTCATATCCCATAATTCAAGGAGTGGCCACGCTGTCTCTCCTCTATTTAAGAACTTCTTCCAGCCACGAAGAAGAAGTTTAGCAGTTTGCTCATAGATTAATTAATTAATTCAATCAGTTAACTGAACCACTAGCTCTCGACTCTTGACGGAGTTAACGACAAGCTCTTTGCATAATCTTTGCATTGCAGCATCTCTTCCTAGTTTCGGGCCCTGATCGCCATCAAACTCGGAGGATCAAACTTTACCGACCCAAGCTTCTACTGCGTACTAAAGCTCACCAGCAACCTCGATCGAATCGTCCAAGGGAAGCAGACTCGGTACGAGAACCGGGCGAGGCGTCCTATAGCTACCGAAAGTCCCCACGTTAAATAAGGAGGGCATTCCCTTCACTTCTATTGCAATTTTGATTCATTAGTTTGTAATAAGCTATTCTTATCAATACAAAAAAAGTCCCTGTTTTGGGAGATTAAAATTTATACCTACAGAAGATGGAGACCATAGTAGGAGAATCTATTTCTTCAACCGAAATGGTGGTAGCTCAGTTCGACGAGGTTGCTGTTGGAACAACTGTAGATTCCCTAAAAATCGAGTTCGACCAAGCCAAGTACGAAGAGTACTTGTCTTCTTCCTCCTCCGGTGATGATGTGTCCCGCAAACGCCACAGAGTCGTGCATAGAGGCCAATCTCAAGCGGTCAAAGCCTCCACGCCGGGAGACTCTATCCGAGTCACGTCAGGGGAGCCCACTCCCTCCAAATCGATCAAGGCCAAGCAAGAGGTCGAGAGCACGGCACGAAAGACTACCAGATAGGTCGCTAAACGGCCCTCGCAGACACCCGCCCAGGTGGAAACAGTGGTTCATTTCGACGTAGACCATGCCGCCGCAATCCGTACGGACGCTCCTCTCTCCAGAAGAGCTCGCCAGCGGCAACGACAGGCCCTCGCCCGATAGGAGGCCTGAGCCTTCGCCTCATACGAGGGCCTGAACTATTACCCAGATTCGAAGAGTGTAAGACTAGGGGCAACTCGCCCGACACTGGAAGGCCCTCCAAATCAGGCGCACCAACCAAGATGGACGAGACCGCCCGCTCGGGTGGACTTCGCTTCTCAGGTCACATCCCTGAGGCGAACAGACCACCCCAAATGAGCACGCCTACCCGAGTAGGCGAACCCTCGAGGGTGGGTGAGCCTCACCATGACCCCTTAACAGATAAGTGTAACAAGCGGGAGAGCCTTGACTACAAAGGCAAAGTAGTAGGCGATACCTCGCAAACTCGCCTGCGTGAGCAAAGGGTTGAGTTTCGCCTGCATGCTGGAGTTCGCCCAGGCGCGAAGACTCGCCTACCAAGGCAAACTCGCCTAACTCTAATACTTAACTATTCCACCCAGTGTACACCGAGGAGTACATCTAAAACTCTCTTGTGCGATCATTTGGGCGGTCTTTCTGATGTTGGGGATTGTCGCTAACCACCCGCAGAAGACCTCCGGGGTTACCTAACTCGCAAACGCACCATACATGAGGCGAATCCTCAGTGCCACTACGAAAGGCTTATCTAAACAGTACTCGCCGACTACCAATGTACGGGAATGGCGAAACCTTCAGTGTTCGAGAGGCTTTCTCAACGGCCTTCTCGACCGAGACCTTCTCGTCGAAGGCGTCATCACCAAAGGGGACGTGCTGCCGATGATCTAGAGCTCCCATCCGCTACAATCAACATGACGGACAGGGGTAAGGCTGTGCTTTCTGATTCTCCAGATTCAGACTCCTTCCTGGGGCCTAATCCTCCGCTTGTTCGACGTGGGCAAGATGGTATATACCAGCATACCCGTAGTCGCACGGGGTGAACATTGGGTTTGATTACTCAACCTTAGCACCCCCCTCCGGTGGCGAAGACGAGGTTTGCTCAGCGGCAGCCACGTCCCAAACATAGTACTCAATCTAGGACACACTGGCAAGGGTACACATGGCTAAACCCACCTATGAACAGATGATGGCTCAAAGGTTCGAAGAACAACAGGCAACCATAGACTCCTTAAGGGAAATGTTGGAGCAGCTTCTGAACAAGAAAAAGAAGAAGAAGAGAACTCAGCACACCTTACCATGGCAGACGGGGAATAAGGAGTGGGAACCTCCCCATCGTCTAGCAACTGAAACGGAGGATAATGTCGGTCCACAATCCGATTACTCTTCTAAGACATCGCTAGGGATGTCACATACTGGGGGTAGCGCCCGCGATAAGAGGTTTGACGAGTTTCAAAGCCAGCTTAATGCTTTAAAGCTCCAATAGAACATGAACAAGCTGGGGGTGGTCCGACCCTACCCTGTCGAGTGGGATACAGTCCCATACCCGACGAAGTTCAAGCTAATCAGTTTGGTGCAGTTCGATAGCAAGGGCTCACCCTCACAGCACATCTACTACTTTATGGCGCAGACCGGATTCCTTACAGGGAACGACGCTATTCTCACCCGGTTATTCATAGGCACCCTCAAAGGGGTAGCATTTGAATGGTTTCACAAGTTAGAACCTGGATCTATCAAGTCATGGGCCGACGAAAAAAGGCTCTTCTTGGCCCGCTTCTTCGACGACGACACGGAGGTGTCGATGGCCACCCTCCTCGCCGAAAAGCAGCGAAAGTCGGAATCGGTCAACAACTTTGTGAAAAGATTTAGGAACCGATCGGTCCACTGTCAGGACCAAGTCTTAGAATCCACACTGATCGAGATGTGCCGTAATAATCTTTCAATCCACATTCTGTCTAAGGTCGGCGTGATGGAAACCCGAACCTGGAAAGAACTTGTTCGTCAGGGCGAGCAGGTGGAAAACATGATCAAAAGGCTAGTAGCCGAGGAGCTACCTTCTAAGAAGGGAGCCGTGGAGCCAACCGTGCCAAAGAATCCTTCTCGAACAAGAGGAAAAGAAATCATGGCCGTCGACTCCGCCCCGGTACCCAAAATGGCTCAAAGGCCGAAGCCCAGGAAATTCGAGCAACGCCCCCCGCGGCAATACGACTTTAAAGAAGACCAAGTGGTGGATACATTCGATACTCTACTCAAGAGCAATCGAATTAAATTACTGGAGGTCACAAAGACTGAGGAGGTGAACAAAACGAATGACCCGGGTTACTGTGCGTATCACAGATTCCTCGGTCACCACACCTCTAAGTGTTACATCCTCAAAGATAAGCTCCAAGCCCTCTACGATACAGGAGTCCTGAAGAAGGAGAAGGTACAAAAGCAGGTGACCACGAATATGATCACCTTGAGTTTTGGGACAGATCTCTCAGAGGTTCAGGCTCCGACAGGGATAATTCCTATCCCCAAGGCAGTCCTGAACTAATGACGACCCTCATAACCAACGAGGGAAAGATTTAGTACCCCGGACTTTGTCATCAGGTCAGGTGATGTGGGTCCATCCAGACCTCCTCAGCGACGAGCAGTAGACTACAGAGCCCTCCAGGAAGACCAAAAGTAGACCGTGCAATGTCATCTTCGCCGTGCCGGATGAAGACCAGACTGCTATATCTACCCTCACTGACTTTGAAGAGGAAGCCACCGCCCTCTCCACAAGGGCAGGGAAGGAATTCACAAAAGAATACCCTATGAGGGTAGAGAACCCGGCAGGACCTCCCCCGAGGCCAGCGGCAGCAGCTCCTCTGGATCCAGACAGGCCAAGTTCGAGTAGTCAGCCTTTCCGATTCAACGTGCTCACACAGCTGAAAACCATCCCCACGCGGATTACCATGTACGACCTCTTGCGGCTATCCAGGCCTACCCGGGAAGCCCTACAAGAGGCATTGGCCGACTCGGAGGTCTTCTTCTCCTACTTCTTGAGGGAAGAAGACACGGGACTGGAATGTGCGATGTGCTGCCAGATCGCCGAGAGGCGAGTCCCTTGCATCACTTTCACTCCTGAGGACATGCTCATCAAAAGCACCTCCCATGATCGACCACTGTACTTCACAGGGTACGTCGGTTCCTCAAAAGTGGATCGAATTCAGGTCGACCCAAGGTCTGCATTAAGCATCGTACCTCTAAAACTGATCAAACACCTGGGGGTGCCCTCGAAGCATCTATCCATGACTACCATGACTATCTTTGGCTTTAATGCCACTGGGACTCGGCCGCTCGGCAAGATCCGTCTGAAGTGCCGAATAGGCGACATGAAGACAGAGGTGACCTGTTATATCATCGATGCCGAGCCATCCTACAATATGCTCTTGGGATGAACATGGATCCATAGTAACTGGATAGTCCTGCCTACCCTACACCAATGCCTGAAGTACATGGATGATTACGAGCAAGTAAAAACGGTAGTGGCCGACAGGCAGCCCTTCAAGGGCGTCGAGAACTACTTTATAGACTCTCTGCTATACCCGGACCCCGACGAGCCATTAATCAAGGAGCTTAAGAGCGGCAACGAAGCAGATAGCGAGTCCAAGTACGGTGACAGCCTGGTCCTGAACGATTTCGAATAAATTATAATCGGCTACGAAAGTCACAATGTAACCAACACTGTTCAGGCGGAGGAGATTATCGTGAATGAGAAGTTCAACTTTGCTTATTTGTCATCTTTCTCAACGTCCAAAGATGATGCATCTAACGACCTAATGTCGAAGCTCTATAATGACCACTCCCTGCACTTTCCCATATGCTCGTCGTATGTCGCGAAGGCACGGCCGATCAAGTCTTCACAAGCTGTACTCGTCGTACCGGCCCGGGATAACTATCAAAAATATATTATCTTTGGACGAATCGATCACCCTTTGCATACATTATGGGACGAGTCTGAAGATGAAGATCCCGCGCCTTAATTTTCGCAGTACAGTCAAATCGCAAAGCGCATGATGAGCAACATGGGATACGACCTCACTCGCCCAGAGGGCCTGAATTACGACCGAGGGCGCAAGACGGTCATCCGACCTGCTTACGTACCTAAAGGCAAGCCCTCAAATTACTTCAATAGGACTCGGAGAGGTTTAGGCTATTCCTCTTCCTCATCGGATTTGTTCTGTTATGTCAACGAGGACTCCGACTATGCACGTTCGGGGATTGATCTTCGACAACCTCAGCGTGGGACTCAGACGTCAGCACAGGGGACTTGTTTGACAACCTTACAGTCAACATGGCTACGATTTACCCCACCGAAATGGCAGGGGACGAACAGGTCCCGCTTTATGACGAGACATAGGACCGCCACGTCAACGCTCAGTGGAATAGTCGTTTTGAGCAACGTGAACCGCTGACCGAAGACAAAATCCTCCAAGTGAACATGGGTGATGAGACTAATCCCAAGCCCATATTCATTAGTGGTAGTCTATCTCCCCAAGAGAAAGAAGATCTCATTGCCCTCATACGGGAATACATTAAAATTATCACATGGAATTACGAGGACATGCCCGGCCTCGACCCACGGGTCGCCACGCATCACCTCAACATCGGCTCAGATGCCAAACCAGTCAAACAACAGCAAAGGTGGTTTCATCCGCAGATCATGGAGGCGATCGAGGTCAAAGTGAAGAAACTAATCGAATCTGGTTTCATCAGAAAAGAACAGCACCCCGACTGGGTCGCTAATATCGTTCCAGTCCTGAAGAAGAACGGTAAGATTCGCATCTGCATTGACTTTAGGAATCTCAATGCTGTGTTCCCTAAAGATGAGTTTCCTTTGCCCATCACGGACATCATCATTAACAACATATGTGGGTTTGAGAGGATGTCCTTCATGGATGGGTTCTCAGGGTACAATCAAATCAAAATGCACCCCGAGGGCGAAAAACACACTTCATTCAGGACTCCTATAGGGGTGTACTGCTACACGGTCATGCCTTTCAGGCTCAAAAATGCCAGCACAACCTACCAACGTGCCATGAGCACGATCTTTCGAGATTACCTACGAAAGACGGTCGAGTACTATGTGGACGATTTGGTCGTAATGAGTCGTTGTAAAGATGACCACCTCCAAGACTTGAGGGTGATGTTCGAACTCATGAGGACTCATCAACTCAAGATGAATCCTACGAAGTCATTCTTAGGGATGTCTAGCGGTAAATTCCTTGGTTTCATCATCATGACGAAAGGAATCCGGGTTAACCCAGACAAGGTACGAGCTATTCAGGAGCTTCAGCCACCCCGAAACCTCAAGGAACTGAGAGGTCTTCAGGAACGACTGGCTTACATCCGGAGGTTCATTTCAAATCTTTCGGGTAAATGTCAACCCTTCTCTAAACTAATGAAGAAAGGTACTTCCTTCATGTGGGACGAGCCTTGCCAACGGGCCTTCGAGGAGATTAAAGCTTATCTCTCGAATCCGCCTATCCTCGCAGCTCCAATCTCAGGAAAGCCATTTCTCATCTACATATAGGCTATGGAGCATTCCCTCGGTGCTCTCTTGGCGCAAAATGATGATGCCGACCATGAGCAGGGCATCTACTACTTAAGTAGGACCCTACAGGGTGCCGAGCGACGATACCCTATGGTCAAAAAGGAGTGTTTAGCCTTGGTATTCGCCATCCAAAAGATGCGACACTACCTGGTTGGCCAAACCATCCACGTCATTTCTCGGATGAACCCCATCCGAGTTTTCATGATGCAGCCCGTGGCCTTAAACTAGCGTTTGGTTAGATGGGCGCTCTTACTGTCTTAGTACAATATCCACTTCATACCACAGAAGTCGGTCAAAGGATAGGCTATCTATGACCTTATGGCTAGTCATCTGCTAGGGGCGAAGACCGACCTATTCGAAGACTTGCTAGATGAACCCCCCGAGGTCAACATAACTTTTTTACCAGAGGTTTGGCAGATGTTCTTTGACGGTGCATCTCGCATCGGCACAAGCGGATCTATCATTGCAGGAGTGGGGGTGGTCCTCACTTCCCAACATAATCACGTGTTGCCCCGAGCCTTTTCCCTAACGGAGCCATGCACCAACAACGTGGCTGAGTACAATGCGCTTCTCATTAGACTCGAGTTGGCCAGAGAGTTAGAGATAAGACATCTCGAAGCCTACGGTGACTCTCAGCTAGTTGTCAAGCAAATAATGGGAGAATACGAAGTGAGGAACGATGACTTGATCCCGCTTCACAAAGCAGCTACCAAGCTAGTGGAGTCATTCGAAAGCTTCCGCATTGAGCACGTGCTCTGTTCCAAGAACACGCACACGGACGCACTTGCATCCTTGGTGGCTAATTTGGCTCAGCAGCTAGAAACGACTCAATGGGTCACTGTGGCAAGCCGAAGGCTCTTTCGACCAAGAGACGTCCTAGAAGCGAACGCCACTCACCAAGTTTTGGATCAGCCTGACCCAAAAGATTAGCATCTCCCAATCATCGATTACATCCTATATGGTATGCTGCCCGAAGATGCTAAAGAACGAGAGTCTGTCTGCCGGCGTGCCTCAAGGTTCTACTACGATTCGACTACAAAGACATTGTATTGAAGGTCATATGATGGTTTGTTACTTCTATGTCTTTCGAAGACAGAAGCACGAGATGCTCTACGCGAAGCCTACGGTGGTACTTGCGGAGCTCACCAACCCGGACCCAAGCTTTGGGATCGATTACGGAGGATAGGCTACTTCTAGCCTGGGATGGTCAGCGACACGGTTGCTTACGCAAAACATTGCCACACGTGCCAAATCCACGCCAACTACCTGCATCAACCTCCTAAAGACCTACACCCGACAATAGTGTCTTGGCCCTTCGAAGCATGGGGGATGGACATCGTCGGACCAATATCCCCACCGTTGGCGAGAGGTCATTGCTTTATCCTCGCAATCACCGACTACTTCTCTAAATGGGCCGAAGCCGTCTCTTTAAGAGAAGTCAAGACCAATGATGTGATTAAGTTCATCAAACATAATGTCATATACCGATACAGCGTACCTCGATGTATCATCCATGACATCGGCACACAATTCGTCAGTCATGCGTTCACTCGGTTTTGTGATAAATTCCGGATACAACCTTTCGGCGAATGGCTTGGCTGAGGCCTTCAACAAAACAATCATTAAGATCTTGACCAAGATGACTTCTAACAACAAGCACGATTGGAACGAGAAGCTGGGCGAAAGCTTATGGGCGTATCGCACGACGGTTCGTACACCGACCGACAACACGCTTTATTTATTGGTATATGGCTGTGAAGCCGTATTACCATTAGAGATTCAAATTCCATCTCTCTGTGTCGCCCTAACTACGGGGATGACAACTGAAGATAATCATCAACGATGCCTCGCGGAACTTAAAGCGTTGGATGACAAGCGGCTCGAAGCTCAACAACATATTGAGTTCTACCAAGCCCGAATGTCTAAGGCTTTCGACAAGAAAGTCAAGCGTTGATCCTTTAAGGAGGAAGAGTTGGTGCTCACCGTTCGACGACCGATGATCCTCACTTCCAAGAAGAAGGGTAAATTTCAGTCCAAATGGGAAGGACCATTCGTAATAGAGACAGTCTATTCGAATGGAGCTTATCGCCTCGTCAAACAAACGGCAACAAGATCATGATGCCTATCAACGATAAGTTCCTGAAGAAGTACTACCCTTAGTTCTCCTTCAAACTCCTACTGGTGCAATTGTATAAACCGCCCCTCCAAACTCCCACGAATCCATGAGTCTAAACTGGTCCTCACCCCCTCCAACTGATACACGAGGCTAAACTGTTCCTACTTCATATGCTCCAACGGGGAACCCTATATGAGACGCTACTAACAACGTTCTTAAGTATGACCTAGATCGCCATTTGGTCCAACCTTCTTACAGTTAGGATCAAAACAACCCTGTCATATTAACTATCACCTCTGACAAAATCAACTTAACAATCATCTCCAATAGGGTGGTGAGCCCACTAAAGTCACTCACATTGCGATAAACAACCATGTCATGTTAACTATCACCTCTGACAAAATCAACTTACCAATCCTCTCCGATAGGATGGTGAGCCCACCAAAGTAGCTCACATCGTGGCAAATAACCATGTCATGTTGGTTATCACCTCTGACAAAATCAACTTATCAATCCCTTCTGATGGGATGATGAGTCCCCATAGTTGCTCCAATCGTAACAAAATTCCATTATGTTAATGGTCACCTTTGATAACTGGCGCCGTTATTCCCACGAGTAACATAGCCTAAGTAGTATCCTACCACGCGACGTGTTGCTACTTCGGTCAATAGTCATACTCCTACGTCCCTGAGCTACCTGACATATCCAGGATATCCTAATATTCTCTTAAGATAACCGATGGGTAGCAGCCTACCATGCGACGGCTCCTATAGCAATCGATCGTCACATTCCTACATACCTGAATGATTCGATTATCATTTACGTCGTCGTCCTCGCAGATGACGATAATCATCAAGGGTGGCTTGACAGGCGACATATCCCAACTATCCCCTCAGACAGCAACTCGCCAAATGGCAAGTCATTGTTGAGGTCTTCAACTAGTTATATAAACTAGCAACTGCTCTTTATTTCAAGCTAAGTGTTGCCCTCTCGGTTTCGCCTAAGCTGCAACGCAAAAGTCGGGGTTAACCCGACCCTACGTTACGGACAAACAAAAGCAGAAGGGAATCCTAGCGACTAAGTCTAAGACAAACTCGTCGAAGGCTCGCCACACTGCGAGAAATGGTATAACCGGCTCAACTCAGGCGCCAAGCAGCATAGGCGAATCCAACACAGTAGCTATCAAGGACTAACCAATAGTCTGAAGCACAGATCAAACACAAAAAAAAAGACTGTGCGTGCAAAACAGCAGATAAACAAAAGCGTAACAGGCCATTCTAGGCCAAATTTACAGACATAAAGTTTTAAATCGAGATGCATCAGGCATCAACAAAACTACAAAACGGTTTTTTTACCAATGGGGGGGACACCCTACATCAATTTCAAGAGGCTAAAACCGACGATTTTCGCCTTGACAGCCACGAGCTCTGTCGCCCGTCGGGCTTGGGTCTTCACCTCCTGCCGCTGCCGAAGCCTGGCGAAGGCAGCCTCGCCTTCGTCTTCATCCTGGTGAAGAAGTCGGAGCTCCCCTGCCACCGCTTCGGCAACATAACCAAGCCGTGTCTTTTTGCGCTCGAGCTTTCACAGGTTCGCCTCTCCCTCGAGGGACCCGGCGTCCATGAAGAAAGCGGCGTCCATGTAGGCGTCCATCTCAGCCAACATCGTGCGATGCTGCCTGCGCAAGAGTGTGAGCTCGACCTCGTTTGCCTGAATGCGCCTTGCCAGATCCTCGCGCTCCAACATGGCACTCATCGCAAGAGGCGGTGGTTCATCAGAAGTGTCGGCGTGCACCAACCCCTCCAAGCGATGCAGCAACCCCCCCAAACGTTAAAGCTCCTACTCACATTACCGAGCCAGCTGCCGACCACCCACACGATGGATCTCCTCTAGGCCTTCGGCCATGAGTAGGAGCACGTCGTCGTACCCCCCGATGCCTTGGCTGATCATAACAACCGTTCGGTGAAGGTCATCCTCCAACTTCTAGAGGAGAACAAGCATCAGAGTGGGATCTGCGGTGGTAGACCCCTGAGTCGATCCGATCATGGCAACAGAGGCTGCGTCGACGCCGATGACAGCGACAGCGGAGAAAGAAGCAGCCTCCTTGCTCTTCGATGTACTTGATTCAGAAGCCATTGAGTAAACCGGGGAGAGCTCTGCGATTCTCTTCTGGCGAGTTCTTTTCGTAAGCACGAGGACTCTACTAAAAAGACCGCGGACATATTATATAGCCGAAAGATGAACGGCTAGGATTCGCTACCTCAAATGGATCGAACGACCCAGATCTCGAGCGGCGCTTCGGGTTTGACACCCATAAAAGCTTCTTCATTGGGACTCAAAACCGACCGTTCGGATTGAGCGCGAGAGGTGAAGCGTCCCGTCACTTCGCAATTAATGAGCACTAACACGCCTACATCGCCCTAGCTGGCAAGCATCTGGGTCCGCGGGCAGACGCGTGGCATAAACTCACCTGCGTCTGAGTTTTGTTTGTAGCGCCAACTCGCCAGCGCTTGAGTTTTGGGCTTACAGCAAAAATTCGTCTGCGCCCGAGTTTTGCCTATAGCTCAAACTTGCCTGTGCTCGAGTTTTGCTTGCAGCACAAACTCGCCAGTATTTGAGCCTAGCTTTCAATGCAAACTCGCCAACACTCGAGTTTCGCCTGCAGCACAAATTCGCCAGAATTCAAATGTCGCTTGTGGCACAAAACTCGCCCCCAGTTTAAGTCTCGCTTACAACACGAACTCGTCAGTTCGCCTGTAATACAAACTCTCCCGGGCCTGAGCTTCGCCTGCGGCATGAAACCGCCGATAATTGAGTCTACCTGTCACATGAATGAGACGCTGAATGGCGACACGCCAAAATATGGAAAGAGCATGTGTACGACAAGAAAGTGCAAACTTCATTAGATGCTTCTAGACAGTACATTTGAACAAAGTTGTGACTTTACAACCAGGAGAGTCATAACATTACATTCAAGAAGCAAAACATGAAGCAGAACATCTCGAATATACTCCTATCCTACGGGTTTATTCTAGGAGTTTGAAAGATGCAAGCTCATCTCTGACTGCGGCTATATTCTCCGCATGCGTGGCGCGAACTTTTCCTCTGCCTCTTGCTGGACCCGCGCCTCGAAAAAAGCATTAGCAGCGGCATCCTCCTAAAGTAGCAGTAGAAGATTACGCCTCTCCCTAGCAAGATCGCCTTGCACCGTCTCGTTCTGAATGCGCAGACCTGTTAAGACTGATTCCCCCTCTGCGTATGAGATCGTACCCAAAATGATCGAAGAAATGATAGACTCCATGTCAGATTGCAACAGGCGGTGCCGAAGATCCAGACGATCAATAAGGGCCTCCTTGTCTTCTATGTCTCACCTTCGGCACTCTTGTTGCCACACGGCGCGACGGCGGACTGGAGCCAAGAATAGCTTCACTTTGGACTCCAAATCCGCATGTCGCAAGTCCTCCAATTTCATCAAGAGAAGTTCCAGATCGAGGAGTCTTATTGAGCAAGTCACCCTGGCAACGGAGGCGAGCCACACGGTCTGAGAAGGACTGCTTCAGTTCTACGAAAGTACCGCAATCCTGATCAACGAGCGAGATCATTTGCTTTACGGTGTTCTCCAACTCCTCTAACTGAGCCAGAACAGAACCCGAAGGTTTGGACTCCGGATCGCTGTTAGGTACGGGAGCCGAAGGAGAGGCATCACCCTCGTCCTCTTCGCATCAGACACCTTCGCTCGCGGTGCCATCCTGAACAAGAAGGAGACAATTAGCACAGTGCCCCCCTCTAACAAGGAAATAGGGCAATGTATGCCGTACGGTCTAAGTGCGTGTCTGCCATCCAGCGGTCCAGATTAGGCGGTGGAAAGGAAGATCGTCCATTACTCTGCCTTTAATGCGAGGCGACACGCCAGTGTCAGTCCAGCTGGCGAGCACTCAAGACCGCGATCAGACACGTGGTTACCCCCAAATCAGCGTTAATGGCTAAAATTCGCTTGCGGTTTGAGTTCGCCCATGGTTAGAATTCACCAGCGGTCTTGAACTCGCATGTGTTTAGAATCCGGCTGTAGTTTGAATTTGCCTATAGTTAAAGGCCCACCTGCAATGGCCTCACAGAAAGATAAAAGCTGAAAGAAAAGAGGCAACAGCGATTAGGAGGGGTATACACACGAACACATTTGGGAAACCAAAAGATCATAACATGCATCCAGTCTTAAGACAGTATATTTGAACAAAGTTATGACTTCACAATCAAACAAATCATAACATAACGTCAAAAGCAAAAACGAAGCAAAATGTCTTAAACGCGATTCTAGACCCGAGAGCCTAATCCAACAAACTAAAAGATGTAAGCTCTGCATTAACCGCGGCTACCCTTCTCGCGTGGTCCTCCCGGGCCTTGTCTTCAGCCTCTTTCCGAGTCCGAACTTCAAAGCTTGACTTGGCGGCAGCATCTTCTTGGCGCAATGTTTGGAGGCTTCGAGTTTCCTCCTCAGCAGTCTTGCTGACCTTTACACTCTCAGATTAGAGCCGCCTCAGGGTTATCTCCGCCTGCTCCAGCTCGACCCTCAGATGGGATACGGTGGAAGTGAAGTCGCTTATCCGCTCTTCCAGTGAGCGCTGTTAACCCACCCAGAAGACGACATGGGATTCCAGTTCTGCTATCTCCCTGGAGCGAACTTCCTGTTCCCAAGCCTCCCAACGCCTAATGAGAGACAGGAAGGGCTCCACATCAGCTTCCGGACCCTCTCGCAGCAAGGTCTCCAGACTCGTCAGGCGCGACTCTAGGAAAAGGAGCCTCTGCACACAACGTGTGGCAAGCCAGCGTTCACTCAGCCGCCTGAGATCGGCCACACGATCCAGGAGGGACTGTTTGAAGTCACCGTAGGTTCCCATGCTAAGACTGACAAGGGAAATTACCTGCTTCACAGCATTCTCAAATTCCTCAACGCGAGCCTGTATGGACAAGGAATCTGAGGAAACAGGCTCTTGACCCGGAGCGAGCGTCGTAATGGGTGGAATCTCGAGACAAGGTTCGGCTCCAGACAGTGGAACAGGGTTTGAAGCGGAGGAAGTCGTGATTCCCTCAGATTCGTCGTCAGAAATCAAAATGGGCTCGGCCGCATGCTCTTCAGTGGTTGGCGCCTAGTCCTGAACTACACAACACGACAGAGACACAACAAGGAGTTAAAGGTAAAAGGTATCGACTCGACTTACGACCCTCTAATCGAACTACACGAAAACCTGGACAAAAAGGGTACCTTCGGCGGCGGCGGCCTCGACAGCACCTAAGGAGGACACCCCCTTTGTTTTTTTCAAAGCAACTCTCTTCACCTTCGGCGCCATTCCGGGTGCAACGAGAGGAAGGGTGAGTTTTCTCCAGAGAGGACAACAAGGAAGCTACGACCTCCCTTAACAAGGGGGAGGGGCGTTAAATACTCATGGCTTGGATGATTGTCCGCCGTTCGATCAAACCGTTCAATATCGAAGAGTCGAAAGTAAAGCCGAACGGTTTAGGATCCCACGTAAGCGGTTGAGATCCGGTGGTTTCTAGGCACGATCTCTCACCAATGGCCCAGATCAGATGTGGAGAACAAAGAGGCCCACTACGCCATCTTTAATGCGAAATGACACACTCACGTCGTCTTAACTGACGAGCGTATTAACGCATAAATTGACACAAGGCCCACTAAGAGCGGAGCCCGCCCACGAGTCTAATTCGTCATTTGAACTCATATGGTTCGAGCTCGTCTGATGGTTGAGCCGATCAGGCTCGTACACCACTCTGGAACTCGAGCCAGTCTCAATTTCACCTATAGACGGAATTTGCCTGCAGATAGAATAAGCCTGCAGCTAGAATCCGCTAGCAGCTAGAATCCGCCCACAGCTAGAATCCGCCTGCGAGCAAACCCTGACTAGTGCGGATCCGTGTTGAACAATAAAAAAGGGGGTGGGGCATGCACAAAGGAAATAATGACTAGGAACAAAAGGATAATTCCATTCATTAAAAGAGATTCGAATACAACGATGGAATCAAAAGCAAATTACAAATCTCTCAATCGCGACTCCACCTCATGAATCTCCTCAGCACACTTGAGCTCGAGCCTCCTCAAGATCTCTCGACAAAGATCCTCCTCAGAGCGCGAGACCAAGTCTTGGACAGTGTGCTGGACCTCCTTGAGGGCTCGGTCTTTCTCCTCAATAGAACCAACGACCAGTTGCTGTCGAGACTCGAGTTCCTCTAACTCTCTTATCAGCTGTTCGTGAGCCTTCTCCTGATTAGCTAGTGAGGCCTGTGCGTTGGCAATGATTTCCTTGGTCTTCGCTATCTCCGAAGACAAGCGAGAGAAGCGGGAGTCAGCCTTTTGTTGCTCTAGGCTCACTCGTTCGTTCTCGGTCTTGACACGCTCCAACTCTTCCGTCAACCTCGCTTCTAATGACATTGACTCATTTATTCTGCAATCGCGCTCCTCCAATGCTGCCTGAACCTCGCCAGACGTACGATGAACGATCTCAGAGCTCGTCGCGCAAAGGGTAAGCAGCTGTCGGATAGCCCGCTCTACCTCTTCCAAACGCTTGAAGTAAGGGTTAGCCGCGGTAGCACCAAGCTTTTTGATCAAGAAAGCCATATCATAATCAAGGTCCTCCTTGAACTCCTCAAAGGGACAGCTCTCTTCCAACGCGAGCTTGACACAGTCAGCGAGAGTGACTTGGAAGTTAGCAAGGGCTCGCGCCACCTTTCTTTTGCACGAGCGCTCCAAAGGAGAGAGGGCACCCTCACCCACCGCGGACGTCGTAGCCAAAGCCGCGATCGAAGGGCTGGTAGCCATGATGGTGGAAGTGGTGGCAGATGCCGTCAAGACTGAAGCACTAGCTAACGTCATTGGAATATCGGCCGCAACACCGACGGCCACCAAGGATGAAGAAGCGGTTACCAGCCGAGTGGGTGTCTCCCCTTGGTTCAGAGACTCCTATGCTGGTGCTCCACCCCTGACCAACGCCTCTGCAAAAATAGGGATGTCCCCTTGTCGGTCTGACACCTCTTCATGAGCCGACACCTCCTCATCGCTCGATATCGCCTCATGAATCGAGACGTCGTCTTCCGCCTCTGATTCACCTATCTCTCCAGTCGAATGGCCCTCCCGAGGTAGGAGATCCTCTTTACCAGTAGCTTTATGGGATGGGTCAGCTGCGAATACAAGAGGAAAGTTAGTAGATAACCCCGGGAGGAGCCTCACTGACGGTTTAGCATGAACGGATCGACAACGCTGGATCCTACTCTTACCTAAGCCACCAAGCCCCTCTTCATCTCCACTTCCCTCCTCTTCATCGAAAGGAATGAGGATTACTTTCTCAACGGTACCTACATTAAGTCAACACAAATGTTATGTGGTGCGGATTCGACCTTACGCCCAAAGGCACAGTGTTAAAGATTACCTTCTGGTACGGTCGTGGAGGTCGTCGAAGCCCCCGCCTGTAGCCTCACAGGAGGAGTCACTCCAGGAATGATCACCTGAGTAGCATCATCCTGACCTTTCGCCGCTCTGACAGCCTCGACTGTCTCTTCACGACGGACCTTCTTGGCCACCTCCATCCTGAACTTTTAGCCGTAGTCTCTCGCTGTCGTTTAGAGAGAAGCGAGCTACTCGGTGATAGGAGGGGCATCCCCATGTGTCCAGCTATCGTGCTCTGGGCCTGTTCTAGATGCTCACCTGCCCGAACTAGCTCATCAGATTCTCTATGCTCACCGGTGGGATCCAACAAAGGGCCAGGGGACGGAGCTTGAACCTCAAGTGCCCCGGATTCATCTAAACCTACATCAAAGCCCTTGGTGTCTTCAGCGGGATCTTTTGAGAACCACTTTTTAGCAATTTGGCAGCCCTTCCTCCTCGAGGGATGAGGAGCTCCCCTTGGGCGATGCCCATGTTCCATCAGACAAGAACTCTGGAATCGGAAGCCCTCAGGATTAGCGCTAGCGCTCCGATACCACCGGCAGTATAGGAGCGTATGGTGTAGATCATGATCCTTTGCAGGTAGCTCGAAATGAGCATGAGTGCCGCCAGCGTGAATCCAGAACCATCCCCGAGCATCATCCACTAACCCTCCTTTGAAATATAAGTGAGGGTTGATGTTTCCCACGTACAGTTGGTCATACCCGAACTGGCGGGCAAATCTGCAAGGAATGTACGGCTTGAGGTAGCACATAGAGCCTATTCGCAGGATATGATATCCCGGTCGAATATTCACCAACCATCGAAAAGCTCCACAGGAAAGAACAGTGTGACGGTCTACCGTCGATACATCGCTAAGAGGCTCGCCATACCCTCCCCCACTGAAGTAGGGGAAGAAACGGTGGAAATTGTAATGGCCGAAGTGGGACAGCATCTTTCTCGCGTCAGGGATGTCTCTACACTTCCACGAACATCTCTCCAGGCGCTGGACGAACGAAACAAACTTTTCCCCTTGGAGAGTAGTTGGGGCACTCATCAAACACTCGTAATGGTAGACAAACCACGCCATCAAGTAAGTGTAGGGAAGCCCACTCTAGGGTTAGGAGTCTTAATGACTTCACCTTCTCCTTCGTCGACACTCGACACACGGCAAAATTGGGCCGTTAATGTGCGGAGTCCCCGATGGATACACGCCACCATCGCCGACACCAACGCGTAGGACTTCCCGTGGGCTAAGCGAACTGTAAGATACACGACCTCCATCGGGAGTGCCTCGAAGGAATGAGTGGGGACCATACACCTCTTCAGCCACAACATGAGGTACCCCGTGAGCAAGGCCTTTCTAGATATAGGGGACTTGGCCTGGGGGTGGAATGAGTGGAAAACCGTTCCAAATTAGAATCCACCCTCATCATGCTCGAGAGTCATGGTGGCTCCCCCTTCCGCCGTTCTCCTTTCCACTTCGGCCTGGTCACACTCGCCCAGCGGTAGAGTAGGCCTTCCCTTGATATCATTCTCCGGGAATAAGTAATCAGCCCATTTCTTATGGCTGATCCCCGGAGCTCTTTTCTTCTTGCCTTTATGATCTACTACCCCTAGGGTATTGAGGCATATATGGTAGTGACAGAGCAACTCTCATAGGGTCTCAACCACCAAGGGGATCGGGTCGAAAGTTAGCCAATCTTATCTTGACCTGGGACGTACTCTCGTAAGGGAAGCTTCCCAAGGGCAACCCCGACACGTGATACATCTCGTGAAGGGTTATGCCGAGTTCTCCATTAGGGGTGAAGAACGTACCGATATCCGCGCAATACAGTTCCAAGATGCTGTGGAACTGAGGAGCATTGATTTTCAGACCATGTCGAGTGGCCCGAATGGCTACGTACAGCTCTGAATCCATGAGATCAGAATTCTCAGCTAAGACGTAGTCTGTAACCTTCGACCACCAAGTGCTGCTACCAGGCGCAGAGTAAATCCACCCTGGGGCTCTGAAGTCCTTTGGAGGGAATTTTCCCCCAGCTCCAAAGAAATAATGACGAAAGGTCTCCGCGACCACGGTCATCTCCCCGGTGGGCAACTCGTTGAACGGCAGGTCGGGACGTAAGGCGGTCACACGCTTGCAAGAGCTGTCCACCCCATACCCAGCCGTGGAGCCCGTGAAGACACCGCAAGTCACCCCTACTTGAGTTAGGGTCAAATCCCAGTTCATCATTCTTAGGACTGCAAGGGACCGCAACTCCACAATTGAGAACCCTCTCGGCATGCTGGGAAGGTAGTAGTGGACCCTGTCCACTACACGGAGCCACCTGTTCTCCCTGAGCAATAGAGCTGAAGGGTCAGTCACGGCATCACCAAACAAAAACTAAGGTTTTGTGAGCTCTATCCTAGCTTCGTCTGTCAACATCGCGTCAGTAGTCAACTCACGCAACGTCAAATGGTGCCCGTCGGTGACTCTCTTGATCAATCCATCCGGCTTATCAACAGCAAACATAGGCACTGGATCAAGGAAAGGGATGCGGGGAGGCACCGTATAGCCTGTACCTCCGGTAAGACCAATGGCCACGCCCTTCGGAAGGGCTTCGTCGGAAAAGGTCGCTGCAAGATAGAACCAAAGAATTAGGATGGAATCCACCCTAGGGGCAAATCCGCCTATTAAGCCAAAACAGGCAAAGTCGCAAGACGAATATAAATTCGCCTAGCAACAAGCGAAATCCACTTGACAAAGGCAAGATCTTCCTGCATAGATCGAATTCGTCTTTACCAAACAAAGGTTAAACTCACCTGTCAAGAACGAATTCGCCTTCGCCCTATAAAGGCCGACTTTGCCTATAAAGGCAGAAGTCACCCTCTACAAATGAATGCAGAATCCGCCTGAAAAAGGCCAATTTTACCCAAATCGGGAAAAACTACCAAAATCCTCCCGACCCAACGTCGGCAATCAATGCAAAGTCGTCAGGCAAACCTTTCGACTTACCTAAGTGCGTCTCAGGCACGTTAGGGATCGTACCAGCGGCGACATGATTGGAATAGCATCCAGGACCTCCTCCTTTTAGAATGCATTTCTTAGATTTTGGCACCATATCGAGAGTCGAGGACGAAGTGGGAGTTTCTCTCTCTAGAAAATTTTTTCGCGAGCAGAAATTCCTAGACACAGTAGCTCCCAAAAGAGGGGGACGAAGCCTATTTAAAGGCGGAAATGCTTGCGTGGCCACGATCGCTCTCAAGAGGTGGAGCATTGGCGGTTAAGAAACGTGACCACGATCAAAATGCCCAAATTGCTCTCAATAGTTTGTTCTCTTTTGAGATTACGAAAAAACAGTCGAGATAGGGAACGGGTCGGTCAAAAACCGGGACTCGAACCGAAATCGCCACTAAACCTAACGGGTGAATTCGAAAACCACGGCCACGATTCATCATCGAGCGAGGTGCACAAAGCTGCCATCACATTGTCAGATCGCAATTGATGCGACCTGACGGACCCACGCCACCTTAGCTGGAAAGCACGAACCTTCATCGGCAAACACGTGGCTCACATCTCGCCGGATCGAATTCTATTCAAAAGAAGGGTTTTGCCTGACCCTGCAGTTTCAAATTTCACTTGCGAAACTAAATTTCGCCTGAACAATTTGTTCACCGTCGAAAACGAATTTCGGGTAGTGCAACTCGTCCAAAATTGTGAACCGCCGATGGAATGGCCTCGCTCAAACCCACGCCTCAGGCGGCTAAGGGTTAGAGTAGAAATCTTAGCATTAAACCTAAGAGAAACTACTCGACAAATCATCATACTGAGGGGAATAGTATGGCTAGCCTGATTCAAACGGTAATCGGTAAAGGCAAGTCAAACCCGTTGATAGCTGAGGGTTTGCTAAAAATCCTAAAGGGGGCTAAATTCGCCCTAACCCGCCCAGGACTTCTTTATTCAAAGTATTCCAGACCATACACAAGTTGGTTAAGGTCTAAAAACTTTGAAGGGGGTCTTGTAGACGGTAAAAATTACCTTTACAGATTCACATGAAATTCGCCTGCGAGTCAGAGTCGCCCACACAAATTGAGGGTAGGGCTCACCTATGGACTTGACTCACTAGCGTGAGCCAAAACTACGTGGGTGTCAAATTCGTTCACATTTGTTAATCACATATTCGCCTGTATGATCGACTCGCCCGCACGAGTCAAAATGATCACAGATTCGCATGTATGATCGACTCGCCCGCATGAGTCAAAATGATCACAGATTCGCTTGTACGATCGACTCGCCCGCATGAGTCAAAATGATCACAGATTCGCCTATATGATCGACTCGCCCGCACGAGTCAAAATCATCCAGATTCACCTATTTACTCGACTCACCCGCACGAGTCAAGATCATCTAGATGACTGAAATTCACCTGTCTACTCGACTCGCCCGCACGAGTCGAGAGTCGAATCCGCCTACAAACAGCGTACCCAACAGCCACTATGCCGCGTACAGCAATGGTCCTTCCCACTTCCCACGACGTGAAGGGAGGGAGCACAGTAAGTACTCCAACCCATAAGGTAGCCACTCACAGTACGAACGAATAGTCAAATCCATGCAGTCGCCAAGTCCGCCTGCATACTCACGGTTGAAGCTCACCTCGCCTGCACGAGTCAAGAACTGAATCCGCCCACGATCAATAAGCTCACCGAGCTAGTGCCTGGCAGCCGTAGTAGCACGTACAAGGACGGGCTTTCCTACTCCTCACGACGTGAAGGGAAGGAGTACAGTGCTCCGAACACATCAAGCAGCCGCTCATGATACAAGCCAGAGACATGATTACTCTCCTAATAGTACATGGTCATATCCCATGATTCAAGGAATAGCCACGCCGTCTCTCCTCTATTTAAGAACTTCTTCCAGCCACGAAGAAGAGGTTCAGCAGTTTGCTCATAGATTAATTGATTAATTCAATCAGTTAACTGAACCACTAGCTCTCGACTCTCGACGGAGTTGACGACAAGCTCTTTGCATAATCTTTGCACTGCAGCATTGTTTTCACCGAAAGTTATTTCCATTGTCAATTCCATTAAAACTTAAATCGTTTACAAAGAATTATAATGAAAAATAAGTAAATTACAACTCTCTTGAAAAATAACACAGAAATCGTTTATCGACTCCTGTTTTGTGGGACTTTGCCTGTGCCGGGAGTGCTTTAACTCGTGGACCACCAAATCACGGATTCTGATTGAATCGTGAAGGCTTTGGGGATTCTTCCTTCATTTAGAAGCAAGAATGAAAATCAGTGAATATCTTATCAAAGTAATACGATCACTCTTCTTAAGATCAAGTCAAAGCTCGAATCTCAAGGAATCACACAAAGAACTCAAGTTTGTTGCTTTCTCTGCTCTGCTCTGATTCAATCTGCTCCACAAATGCTCCGCCCTCGCGAGTAATGGCCCTAGGGGGTATTTATAGCCTCCAGAAGAAGTTCAAATAAAAACACCAAGTTCTAGAAAAAATGTGCCCGCGAGACAGTGTTTGCTGTCTCGGCGGCCGAGACAGTGTTTACTGTCTCGGCTTTCGAGATAGTAAAGACTGTCTCGGAAAACCCAACTGCCCGGCGGTTTCCACTGTAACTGCCTTTCCACGTTTTAAACTCTGTTATTTTGACAGTTATCCACGTGATTCTCACCCACGATGTTCCCCACGTTCTTTGACAGTTAATGGACACGTGTCTTGCAGTTATTTCAGTAATTTTAACCATTTCAGAGCTGTCTCACGTGCAACACAGTAAACACTATCTCGCGTGCGAGACAGTATACTCTGTCTCACGTGCGAGACAGTATACTCTATCTCGCATGGCGAGACAGTAAACATTGTCTCACGTGCGGGACAGTCCATATAGTCTTGATCTTTCCTGTGATCTTTTGGATGATATTCTCTTTGTTTTGAGCCATATTTGGATATCCATCAGTATTTTTATACGCCTACAGATACCCCCTCCAAAGTATCTCAGACTCATTCTTTTATAGAGGAGTCTGGGACACTTTGGATAAGACAGGTCTTATTTGCAATTACTTCAGTATTTAGCTGAGGAGATCGTATAGAAGGACTTGTGAACGGCTTCAACTCTTGACTTCTTCATCTTTTAGTCTACTCAGTGCTTTGTAGAATAGATAAAATTCTTCCGGTGCTACGTTTATCGCTTGATCGTTGTCGATGTCTTGAATTAGAGCTGGTGTTGGAGGACGGAGGAATAGTTTATACTCATATACCTTATTGGAGTGTTTGGGAAATAGTTTAACCTCGTACACCTATTGGGAGGTAATTAGGTTATTCTTAAGAATATTCTGAGTGATATTCTCCAGAAACTTCCTGTTGACAGCAGGGAAACAGTTTAGACTCATGTACCTATTGGAGTATCCTGGTCTCTTTTTTGTTGGTAGAGATGAACCCGATGATGGAGAAGAAGAATTTTATATTCTATCTCATGGTCTCTTTTTTGTTGGTAGAGATAAACCAAAATCAGAGAGGAAGAATTTTATATTTTATCTTTTGGTCTCTTGTTTGTTGGTAGAGATAAATCCCAAAATCGGAGAGGAAGAATTTTATATTTTATCTCTCGATATAAAAGAAACTCAAGGTGAGATTTCCACTTAGAGAATCTGGTTATTCAAATGAAAGTGGAGCTCTTATTTGTGGAATGAATCGAGAAGAGATTTTGGTTGTGGTCCTAACTGTAGTAAAGTTTGACCAAGTGAGAATTTGATACGATCCTAACTGTTTAAAGGTTTCATCGCTCAAGTTGTGGACCTCTCGTTCATGGAGGGAATCGAGAGGGGATTTTGGCTTTGGTCCTAACTGTTTAAAGGTTTGACCAAATGGGAATTTAAAATGATCCTAACTATTTAAAGGTTTGATCGTTCAACTTGTGAACCTCTCGTTCATGGAGGGAATCGAGAGGGGATTTTGGCTTTGGTCCTAACTGTTTAAAGGTTTGACCATTCAACTTGTGAACCTCTCGTTCATGGAGAGAATCGAGAGGGGATTTTGGCTTTGGTCCTAACTGTTTAAAGGTTTGACCGAGTAGGAGTTTGAGACAATCCTAACTATTTAAAGGTTTGATCGTTCAATTTGTGGACCTCTCGTTCATGAAAGGAATCGAGAGGGGATTTTGGTTTTTTGTCCTAACTATTTAAAGGTTTGACCAAATGGGACGATCCTAACTGTTTAAAGGTTTGATCGTTCAATTTGTAAGTGGTCCTCTCGTTCATGGAAGGTATCGAGAGGGGATTTTAGCTTTGGTCCTAACTGTTTAAAGGTTTGACCAAATAAGAAGTGGGAGTAGGGTACAAATAACAGTGAGAATGTTAACTTGTAGAAATCACTCAGTGGGGGTTTTCGGTGTTAAGTGGTTAGGATTTAACCCGAAGGAGTTTGATAATCGCTATGGATCAGTAGATTAAAATTTTGGATATCGCGTCAGGACTTCAACAGTGGGAGTGTTAAAGGCTTAGACACAGTGGGAGTTTGAATGAATTCAACCGTGAAGAATTTTAGTGGACCCACCGTCAATTAATTTAATCAGTAAGAGATTTCGTGGTGGATGATCGTGAATCATTAAACACTCCATAATTACTCCAAGGAAGTTTCGTGAGGGAAGATTAACCCGATGAAGTCATTGAATCTCATCTCAACGAAATAGTACTTCGAAGGTCACTGTAAGAGGGTTTTAATCATATTGAAAATGATTAAATAGCCATAGTGGGAGGTTCTTAATCATGATTAATAATGAATTATTCTGATGATTGGTTTTCACCTTGAATAATGAATCGGTTTTGGATTATCCTTAAAAATACCATGTGTAGTATTCTCCAGGAACTTCCCATTGGAATGAATTGGGGTATTCCACCCCCAGCTCTTTGGCGAATCCAAATCTAATTATATTCGGCCACATTGTTGGGTTATCCTTAAGAATATTAAGAATAATATTCTTTAGGAACTTCCCGTTATTGAAAATAAGAGAAGTAGTTTAACCTCGTATACTCGTCGGAGGAAAGAGAGAAGCAGTTTATACTCTTATACTTTTCGGAGTTACATGAAGAGGCAGTTTATACTCGTATACTCTTCGGAGTTACATGGAAAAGTAGTTTATACTCGTATACTCTTCAGAGTTACATGGAAAAGCAGTTTATACTCGTATACTCTTCGGAGTTAGGGAAGACAGTTTATACATGTGTACCCAATGGAGTACAAAGAGAAGCAGTTTATACTCGTATACTCTTTAGAGTTTTCTATCGTCTTTATTTGGCTTGTTTTGCCGTTATGACGCCAGAATTAATTAAGGCTTGGATTTTGTTTTTGAGTCCAAAGCAAACCTTGGTAGGATAAGAACCCTTCTGTGGTATGCACAGTAGTTTGGATCTGAAGTCCTTTTAGCGCCCTCCTGATCTTTAATAGGTGGCAGGTCGATTTTGTCATTGGCGAGGAGGTATTTCAAGATGGCTGGAGCTTTATCATCTTCAAAAGAATACTCCTTTTGGAACTTCGGATCGAGAGTCGCATTCACAGCGATTGCAGATATCATCGGTTGGCTTCTCTTAACTTTCTTTCTTTTAAGAAAGTGTTCAGCTTGTTCACCGCGTATTTTCAAATCTTTCTAAGTTTTGGATGGTACGACCCCCAGGGCTTCCAGGATATTGATGGAGAGATTATTGTGGCATGTTTGCAGGATGAACTCCTCTGTAACAGGATCTCTGCAATTCATTACTTTATTACGGAAGTGTTTGATAAAATTATCAACTGATTCTCTGTTTTTTTGCTTCTCATCCAGAAGGGTTCCGATTGACACTTCGCTGTCATCATCGAAGAAATTGTTGAGGAATAAACTTTCCATATCATCCCAGCAATTGATGCTCCTTGGCTTAAGACGTCAGTACCAATCGAAGGCGGGCCTACAAAGGGTGCTAACGAATGACCGGACCATCAAAGCCTCGTTTCCAGAGGTCACTCCCAAATGAGATTTGAAATAAATCAAATGTTGAGTAGGCGAGCCCTTCCCGTCAAATGGCGTGAAGTTAATCAGATTGAATTTTGTCGGGTACGGTATTGAATCCCATTCTCTTGGATAGGGACATGGAATACCCGTCTTCTTCACTTCTTGAGCCGTCATCAAAGCGTTGACTTTATTTTCAAGCTCTTTCATTTTCCCGTCATCATCTATGTCTTCATTCGAAGGACGTTGAGGAGAATGAGTTGGACCACCCCCTGTAAGAGGTGCTATTGAACCACCCCCAATATCGTTGTTGGGAGGATCCGTTAAACCACCCCCAGCGGTATTACTATTGGGAGGTGTATCAGCCATAATGACTTCATCCACTTCTGGATCACTATCATCTATAACATCTGAATGTGGCGGTTGGATTCAGGTCGCCGGCTGGACTCAGGAGGTTGAGACCGTTGAGCTAACAATTCTCTCATTTGTTGGATAGCCCACTCCATCTCTGTCTTCATCTCAGCTCTAATTTCTTCACGTTGTTTGGCTAGAGCTTCTTGAAGTATTTGAGCGAACTGATCAGAGGTGATTATGAGTACTTTTTTGGTCTGCCCTGTGCTAGATACTGTATCATCCGAAGCGATCGCAGAACAAGTGTCCGTGAGCTCATCCTCTGATGACATTCCTTCATGCATTCTCTTGTAGTCCCTATGTCTGATGGCTCCTAACTAGAGTCGGGACATCCGTTGGGCAATTCTTGAATTGACTTTTCCTCTCGGGGAAAAGTCAGGATTTGAGTCACCTGAATGCTGCTTAGACTTTCTTTTATCAACCATGTTGATAGTGACTTCAGGGAATTCATCATCTTGGACAGCCGATCTTCTCTTGTGGAAACGTATCAGCTTGGGTTTGGACATTTCAGCGGATAGTCTTTGGAATACGGAGACTCTTGGCGAAACTGATTCAGAACAGCTACACTTCGACAATACCGCCTTGATGAGTCTTTCACATACACACTGAGGACTTGTTTCTCGAACAGTCCTTTTTCGTGACTTATTTCCTTCTTTAGTTTGATAGTACAGCTCATCAACATGATAATTTGAGCAACCTATCTTTTGCTTTTGAACTTTGTTATCATACTCAGGATAACTTGTTGTTGCCTTTGAGCGATCCAAAGCTATGTGTTTAAATCCCACCCCCCGCGGGTGTGGAGTTTTTACAGGCCCTAAACGAGAGTGAATTGATATCTTCTCTTTTTGGGCTTGTTTTATTCTAATAGGAGGATATTTACGACCCCCAGCGTGAGAATCTGCTCGGGGTTCGTTTATCAGACCCAAGCGTTCTTTAACTGGAGCTTTGCCTCGATCTTCAGGTAAAGGACCAAGGCAATTCGCCATTATGATTTTGGGTTTTGACATGTCAGGACTGACCCGTGGCTTCCATGATGATGGAACAGATATGGCTGCAGTAGACAGACCAGGAATGGACGTCGATGAGGCCGAAGGGGAACTCTTGGGAACTTCTCCTTGATTGCGACAGGGGCGATCGTTGCAGTTGAAGGGTTTGTCGTGGTAGTGTAGGCTGTAGCGATTGAAGGATGGGTTCTGCCGATCTAATTCTTTTACGAGTTTGGATTTGGGGACCCACGCTTTAAGGTTCTTTGGTGTTTTTTTAGACACAATTTCTTTCTTCTCTTCCTATTTTTGTTGCAAGAGAGCATGAACACGAGCAGCGTTTGCACGACGCTTTTGTATGTGTTCTTTGAGGGTCGAACGAGTCTTTTGAACAAGAGTCCATTCACCCATCGTAAGTTTAGCAGAGATGTGAGTGGCTTGTTGTTGGGGCAACTGGACCACTTGATGTTTCTTTGACTCTAGGTTTGCGTGATAATGAACCCCGTCGGTTTGTTCCAAGACCTTAGCCATTTGGCGAGCGTGGCGCTGACGTTGTCTCTGACGAGCCCTCTTCGTCAGTGCCGGTAGGCTTTGATTCAATGACTCCTTAACTAGAGAAGATTCATTATGAGCAGAGATGTTGCGAGTAGAATCCTCAGCAACAATTAGGTTGCGAGTAGAATCCTCAGCAACCATTAGGCGAGAATCTTCACCCGTAGCATTCGGCAGCGTCGAAAACTTGAAAACCTTCTTAGAAGATGAAATCTTCCTGCATTTGCGAGGCGAGGAAGATCTTGCAGATGAGGATGACAGATACTCCTCAAACTTCGTTTGGTCAAATTCATACTCGACCGTGGATTCAATCGGGATCTTGATCGGCTGCGACACAACGGCCTCGGTAGCGAGACCATTGGCTCCTACTGTGGTCGCCAGTTTGTTTTCGCCGAAAGTTATTTTCATTGTCGATTCCATTAAAACTTAAATCGTTTACAAAGAATTACAATGAAAAATAAGCAAATTACAACTCTCTTGGAAAATAACACAGAAATAGTTTATCGACTTGTGTTTTGTGTGACTTTACCTGTGTCAGGGGTGCTTTAACTCGTGGACCACCAAATCACAGATTCTGATTGAATCGTGCAGGCTTTGGGCATTCTTCATTTGTTTAGAAGCAAGAATGAAAATCAGTGAATATCTTATCAAAGTAAGACGATCACTCTTCTTAAGATCAAGTCAAAGCTTGAATCTCAAGGAATCACACAAAGAACTCAAGTTTGTTGCTCTCTCTGCTCTGCTCTGATTCAATCTGCTCCACAAATGTTCCGCCCTCGCAAGTAATGGCCCTAGGAGGGTATTTATAGCCTCCAGGAGAAGTTCAAATAAAAACACCAAGTTCTGGAAAAAATGTGCCCGCTAGACAATGTTTATTATCTCGGCTTCCAAGACAGTAAAGACTATCTCGAAAAACCTAACTGCCCGGCGGTTTCCACTGTAACTGCCTTCCTACATTTCAAACTCTGTTATTTTGACAGTTATCCATGTGATTCTCGCCCACGATGTTCCCCACGTTCTTTGACAGTTAATGGACACGTGTCTTGCAGTTATTTCAGTAATTTTAACCGTTTCAGAGCTGTCTCGCGTGCGAAATAGTAAACACTGTCTCGCGTGCGAGACGGTATACTCTGTCTCGCATGGTGAGATAGTAAACATTGTCTCGCGTGCGGGACAGTCCACATAGTCTTGATCTTTCCTGTGATCTTTTGGATGATATTCTATTTGTTTTGAGCTGTATTTGGATATCCATCAGCATTTTTATACACCTACAAGCATCTCCTCCTAGTTTCGAGCCCTGATCGCCATCAAACTCGGAGGATCGAACTCTACCGACCCGAGCTTCTACTGCATACTGAAGCTCGCCAGCAACCTTGGTCGAATCGTCCAAGGGAAGCAGACTCGGTGCGAGAACCAAGCGAGGCATCCTATAGCTACCGAAAGTCCCCACGTTAAACAAGGAGGGTATTCCCTTCGGTTCTATTGTAATTTTGATTTATTAGTTTGTAATAAGCTATTCTTATCAATACAAATGAAGTCCCTGTAATGGGTATTCCCTCCGCTTCTGTTGTAATTTACACCTACAATAGGCATGATCAACATGAAAGAAGGGGAGGAGATTGAGAGGCTAGTCAAAAAACCTATCTCTCCTCTACTCTCATAGATCTTCATAGATCATCGGCTAATCATTTGGCCTTGGAATGCCGAAGCTCATAACGAGCATTACGAGGGTCATTACAATGATGAACCTCGTCTCAAACAACAAAGCTTGTCATTGGAAACAAGATGTGAAGCTCGTCATTAGAAACGAGGTTCGGAGTTCATCAACGGAGTGAGGCTCGACATCAAAGAGGAGGCTCGCCACGCAGCGAGGCTCGACATCAAAGACGAGGTTCGCCAACGCAGTGAATTTCGTCACCCATATTAAATCAGGCTGTAATGGCCACGAAGACCCATTCAGCCATGTGGGCTAGATTCAAGGAGTCAGTTATGCCACGACTCCACAATTTTAGTGCATCAGTTACGCCCATGACTCCACAATTGTAGCACGTAGGTTATGTGTTCAAACTCCTATAAATAGCCTCGAGCAGCTATTAAGAGAGGACTGGACTTTGGCTTTCGATACTCGGACTTGGAGATCTTCCACTATCGCGAGAAGAGAAATTGACGTTCGTATTCTCGTGTTCTAACCCACGTCAGAAGCTCTTGTGATCTTGTTCTGATCGTCAATGGGAGGCAAGCTCGACTCAAGCATCGGGGGAAGCATCCTTTCGCTACCTAGAACCCACCTTAAACAAAACAGAAGCTGAATTAATCTTCTCTTCCTCTGTAATCGAGAGAGTGAGTGAGTGATTGCAAGGGTTTTGTACCAAGTGATCGAACCCATTTCTTAAAACAAGAGAATCAATCAATCCTTAATTTTTTTCAACCCTACAGACGATGGCGACCACAATGGGAGCAGCTATTCTCTCTGACAAGATGGTGGTGGCGTAATCAGACAAGATTATAGTGGGAACGGACGTCGAGGCTCTGGTCATCGAATTTGACTAGTCCAAATACGAGGAGTACCTCTCCTCTGGTAAGTCTAGTCCCACGAAGGCACGGAAGTGTCATCGAGTCTTGTATGAGACTTCAGCCTAAGTGGCTTTTGATGATTCAACTCGAGTTAGTCTCGAGGAAAAGTCCAAGCCCCTCAAACAAGAGGCTCTAGTAACTAGCCGTCAGGCTAAGAAATGGGTTGTCAAACAACCTAGCCGAACTTCGGCTTCTACCAGCCAAACTATGGCTTTGGATGATGAACCTCGCTCAGTTCTGGCTGAAACAAAGGTTTCTGTTATTCCATTATCGAGACGCGCTCGACAACGTCGGCGTCAGAATTAAGCTCGCCGTAGGGCTCGAGCTTTGGTCTCGCTAGACGGTTTCCACTATCGACCTAAGGTTAATTAACCTAAGATCAACACTTCTGACGAGGGTCAGGTGAATGAGGAACGTCCGAATGATGGATCTCATCCTCGTACCCTAGTAGACTCAGAACACGAACCTCATCCTCAAAAAGAGGTTCAACAAAATCAATAAGTGGTTCATACCGAGGTTCATCAAGAAAACGAATCTCAAGTTAAGAACCGACCGAGAAGACGAAGTCACCAAACTCGTCCTAAGAACGAACCTCATCGTGCAAATGACGGAGTTTGTCAACTTACCTAAGTTCTGTCAACCTCTATCATTCAAAGAGTCTCATCTGGGTAAAGCCAGGATGACAGAGTCGACTGGGGGTTATCCAGCTGGTGACCTTCGGGATTATCTCACACCTAAACACAACATGAGTCAGATGCAATCCTATTGCTGCTGTGAGAAACTTCTTTCTGTAGTACTTTCCCAATGTTCATGTGGGGAGTCAACTCATAAGCCTTCAGTCTTCGAACGGTTAACAGAACCGTCGATGGTCTCATCATCAAGAAGAAGACGCTTTCGTCCTATGAAACAAGCACCCAAGAATCGCTACATTGAAGTGATGATTAACATGGTCAGCAAGGGCAAGAGCAAAGCTTCGGCTTATTCTTCTGAATCTTCTAATCTTGAATACTCTCCAGAACTAAGCGAAATGCTAAGGACAGGGAGTGTATCAACACACTCGTACTCATACTGGTGTGGTGATCTTGTTGGATTACCGTCGATTAGCGGGCATCAAAGATGAGGTTGAGGAAGAGCCTAAAAACTCAGCTATTGCAACCTCTTAGCCTTCCAATACTGACCAGAGTGAGCAAGCAAGTGCTCACATGACAGAAAAAGAGGAAAAACTTTCGCGGCAGCTGGAAGAGGAACAATCAACCATTCGTCAACAACAGGAGTCTATCAGACGCTTGGAGAATATGGTGGACAAACTCCTCAAGGAGAAGAAGAAGAAAGCTATCATCGAATCCTCAGGATCAAGGCACCAGCGACCTTCACCCAGTGCTCAGGAATCTAGCCGTCGAAATTAAGATGGCGATAATGCAGAAGATGAGGAAGAAAATATGTTTGGTATTCACTCTAAATTATCCGAAGCTGAGTCTAACCCACGTAAGAATGACCGAGATCAAAAGTTGGATGATTTTTAGAAGCAGCTTGACACACTAAAGCTTCAAGGAAATTTTAAAGAGTTGGGGGTGTCAAGGCCCTATCCAAGTGAATGGGATGCGATCTCGTATCCTCCAAAATTCAAACCACTCAACTTGGTACAGTTTGATGGCAAGGGGTCTCCGACCCAGCACATCTACTATTTCCAGGCGCAGATTGGACACATAGTAGGGAATGATCCCATTATGACTTGACTTTTCATTAGTACCCTCAAGGGGGTCGTTTTTGAATGGTTTTGCAGACTGGAGCATGAATCCATCACTTGCTGGAAGGACATGGAAAGGCTCTTTCTGGCCAGATTCTTCGATGATGATACAGAAATATCTATGGCCACCCTGCTAACTAAAAAACAGGAGAAGACAGAGTCTGTCAGTAACTTTGTCAAGAGATTTAAAAATCAATCGCTGCATTATCGTGATCAAGTCTCTGAAAGTACATTGATCGAGATGTGTTGTAATAATCTCTCGATCCATATTTTATCCAAGATTGGAGCGGTGAAGACCCAAACTTGGAAAGAGCTTGTTCGCCAAGGAGAACAGGTCGAAAGCATGCTCAAAAGGCTAGATGTTGAAGAGCCATGTGATTTTCAAAGGGGTGATGACCAAGACAACCTCACCCCTGAATCTTTATCAAAGCAGAAGGGTAAATCTTTGGATAGCCACTTTCAACAGAAGTACGACTTTCAAGATGATCAAGTCATCTCGATACTCAAATCCTTGATCAAGGCAAAAAAGATCAAGCTCCCAGAATCAACACGACTTGAGGAGATGTCGAGAATAGATGATCCCAACTATTGTGCGTACCACAGAATGGTTCATCATCCCACCTCTAAATGCTACACCCTAAAGGATAAGATCCAAGCCTTATTGGATGCAAGAGTCTTTACCCTTTAGTCCTGATTTATAGCTATCGCTAGAGTGGGGGTAGTCATGGTTTCTCTGGAAAACCATGTACCATCTTAAGCTTTTTCTCTGATGAAACCATGACGACCCGAAACTCATCATAAATCAACTCCAAGGTGAGTCTAAAGTCAGACGTGAGCATCTGGCCCCTTACCAAAATACTATCATGTTAATGATTACCTCTGATAGTCACTTCCTCTAAATTCCATCGCCAATTCTCTTCAATAGGATGACGGGACCACAAAACTGTCATGTTAATGATTACCTCTGATAGTCACTTTCTCCAAATTCCCTCACCAATCCTCTCTAATAGGATAGCGGGTCTACAAAGTACTATCACGTTAACAATTACCTCTGATAGTCAACTCCGTTAAGTAATGATCTACCATGCGATGAGTCCCTACTTGTCTCTCGATCAAGATAGTGATCTACCATAGAATGATTTACTGTCTGGTCTTTTCCGAACATTCTATTTCCTTAAAATGATCGAATATAGTGACCTATCACATGATGTGTCACTATTCTAATCATAGTCGTTATACTCTTATGTCACTGAACGGCTTGATTATCTCTATATCGTCATTCCTACCGATGACGTTATTTTCAAATAGTGGCCTACCATGCAATGTGCCTCTATTTCAATCATAGTCGTTATACTCCCATGTCACTGAACGACTTGATAATTTTCACACCGTCATTCCTACAAATGACATTGTTTATGATATTGGCCTACCATGTGATGTGGCTCTGTCCCGATCACAGTCGTTATACTCCCATGTCACTGAACAACTTGATAATATTCACACCATCATTCCTACAAATGACATTGTTTATGATATTGGCCTACCATGTGATGTGCCTCTGTCCCAATCACAGTCGTTATATTCTCATGTCACTGAATGACTTGATCATTTCCACACCGTCATTCCCGCAAATGATGTTGTTCATCGATAGTGGCCTACCAAGCGATAAGCCCCTATCTTCCTCCTTGTTTCCAAATAGTGACCTACCATGCGATGAGTCACTATTCATCAACGGTACCATATAATCCCAGCAGGCCTACCATGTGATGAGCCTCACTTTCAAAATACCAAGTTGAGTTGTTATATTGAACGACATAACCAAACTCTAACGCTTAATCTAATGCCTTGAACGGCTAAGGATAGAGAAGAAATCTTAGCATTAAGTCTAAGAGAAACTCCTCGACAACTTACCATGCTAAGGACAAAAGCATGGCTAGTCCAACTCAAACATCAGTTGGTAAAGATAAATCAAGTCTGTTGATAGCTGAGGATTTGCTAAAAATCCTAAGTCTTGATTGTCAGTCCCACATGAGTTTGATGAAGTTCACCCCGGAGCATTGAAGCTCACCAAGAGGCCAAGCTCACCAAGAAGCCAAGCTCGCCAGGAGGCCAAGCTCATCGTATAAGCTAAGCTCACCACAACCAAGAGAGTTCAAAGTATTCCAGACCCATACAACCCAATTTGGGTCTGAAAACTTTGAAGGGGATTTTGTAGACACTAAAAAGTGCCAAGAAACAAAGGAGAGTCGAACCTCACTACAAGTACGACGAGGGTCATCACAACGACGAACCTCAGCCTCAATTCATGAAGTTTGTCTCAGTTCAATAGGACAAACAATACTGTACCCATCAAAAGACAAAGTTTACCTAGAAACGAAGTTCGTCATTAAAGATAAAGTTTGTCGAAGACGAAGCCGTAGTTAAGCTCGCCAAATATATAGTGAAGTGAACGAACATTGTCAGGCAGACGAACCTCGTCTGGCAAACGAACCTCTTCAGGCGTACAAACCTCATCTGGCAAACGAACCTCATCAGGCGGACAAACCTCATCTGGCAAACAAACCTCGTCAGGCAGACAAACCTCGTTTGGCAAACAAACCTCGTCTAGCAAACGAACTTCGTCAGGCACCGTTTTAAAGGGCTACATTAAATGAGAGTTAATGACCAATAACTCACCCCTTTAAGGAGAGTTAATGACCACTAACTCATCCATTTAAATGAGAGTTAATAACCATTAACTCCCTCATTTAAAGGGAGTTAAAGCCCATTAACTCACTTCATAATACTCCCAAGCCTATAAATAGGCATGATCAACATGAAAGAAGGGGAGGAGATTAAGAGGCTAGTCAAAAAGCCTATCTCTCCTCCACTCTCATGGATCTTCATAGATCATCGGCTAATTATTTGGCCTTGGAGTATCGAAGCTCATAACGAGCATGACGAGGGTCATTACAATGATGAACCTCGTCTCAAACAATAAAGCTTGTTGTTGGAAACAAGATGTGAAGCTCGTCATTAGAAACGAGGTTCGGAGTTCATCAATAAAGCGAGGCTCGACATCAAAGAGGAGGCTCGACACGCAGCGAGGCTCGACATCAAAGACGAGGTTCGCCAATGTAGTGAAGTTCGTCACCCACATTAAATCAGGCTGTAATGGCTACGAAGACCCAGTCAGCCACGTGTGCTAGATTCAAGGAGTCAGTTATGTCATGACTCCACAATTTTAGCACATCAGTTACACCCACGACTCCATGATTGTAGCACGTCAGTTATGTGCTCAAACTCCTATAAATAGCCTCGAGTAGCTATTAAGAGAGGATTGGACTTTGGCTTTCGATACTCGGACTTGGAGATCTTCGGCTATCGCGAGAAAAGAAATCGACGTTCGTATTCTCATGTTCTAACCCACGTCAGAAGCTCTTGTGATCTTGTTCTGATCGTCAACGGGAGGTAAGCTCGACTCAAGCATCGGGGGAAGCATCCTTTCCCCACCTAGAACTCACCTTAAACAAAAGAGAAGATGAATTAATCTTCTCTTCCTTTATAATCGAGAGAGTGTGTGAGTGATTGTAAGGGTTTCGTACCAAGTGATCGAACTCATTTCTTAAAACAAGAGAATTAATCAATCCTTAAATTTTTTTCGACCCTACAAAAGCGAGTACTCTAAATCATCATGTATTGTATAATTGGCAAGTTTCCAGTTACAACTTCCATTTTACGATTCACCATCGTTAAGATTGATTACAAGAGGTTCAATGTCATTCAATATAAGACCTTCATCATAATCGAGTCCGGTTTTGGTATTAGCTTCTTCCTTGCTATCCGTCCCCAGGATCGATGATTCAGTATCGGATTCAACACTATATAGAAGGGAGTTAGTAAAATAATTTTCCAACCCCTTGAAGGGTTGCTTATCCACGACCACCATATTGAACTCATTATTAGTGTCGGTATATTTTAGACACTAATGGAGGGTGAAAGGAACTATAATGTTACTATAGATCTAAGGTCGACTCAATAGCATGTTGTAAGAAGTCTCTACATCAATCACGTAATATGTGACTTCGGACTTCAAATCTCCAAGCTGGCACTTCAATCGAATTTTACCCAATAGGCTAGATCCATTGGTGTTGAATCTATAGATAATAGTGCCCGTGGAAGCCAACTTACTGGCAGGAATCCCGAGATGATACATTAATTAGAGCGGCATGATGCTAACTGTAGAACCCAGATCCACTTGTATTCGGTTGACAGCAGTTGAGCCAATGTACCTGGAGAAATACAAAGGCCTATCATTCTTTGAGTTCCTCACTTGCATATCCTCTTTTATAAAGGTGATACAAGGGAATTATTTGGCTGCCAGATTGTAGTATTGAACTGGTGGCTCTAGCTCTTCAGGGACTTGCTTAATCTGAGTGATGAAAATGTCAGAGTCAGCCAAAGCTTCTTGCAAAGCTTCTCTGGTACCTTTGGAAAGATGTAGCAACTCATATAGAGTGATCCTCGTGGGAATGTTAGCCAGCTGGGCCATGACATCGAAGCGATATGGAGTGTTTGAGCTTTCCGGTTTGTCTCTTCTAATCGGTCGATTGAAACGAGACCGCTTCAGAATCTGAGCCTCTTTGTGTTGAGGCTCTTTTTTTGTCGCCACTCCCTTCTGGTTAGCATCTGGTTGTTGTTGGGGCTTGTTAATCGGTTTGGAAGGAGTTAAAACTACCCCCAGCTCAGCCAAAGTTTTGGCATTCTGGTCAAAAGCTTTAGGATACTTGTACTGATATTCATTCCCGCTCCTAGTAGCAAAGGCTTCATGCTCGTCTTCAGAAAGTGGGAAGGTAGAGATGCCTTCATCATCTTTCTTTGGGATTGCTGTGGTAGGAAAACAAGCCTTGACATTGCTTTTGAGCTTCTTCTTGGAAGAGGACCCCGCCCACTATTCATCTCCAAGCATATCTGGATGGACCCAAAGAACTTCATCGTTAGGTGCGGTATGTGGTACGAGTCCCTTCTGGCATTGTCCATGAGGGTCATCGTGTACTACCTTCATCTCTACCTTCGTCATAAGCTCTGGTTGGGACCACAATAGAGGGATGGAGTCGAAACTGATCGACATTGCATTCACACCCACTTTCTTTTACTTGGGCTTTGCAGTTTTGATAAAATCATCGATCAATGCTTGAATTCGATCTTTGAGAATGTAACAAGCGTTAGTAGGATGGTGGACTCTTCTATGTTAAGCACAATACTTCGGATCTGAGGTTTTCTTAGCTTCCCCTTCATTCGTGATTAGTGGCAGCTTGATTTTATTATTATCGAAGAGGTACTTGAAGATGGTAGGGACGTTGTCTTCTTTGAAGGAATATTCCTTAGGAAATCTGGGCTTCGAAATCTTTGATTGCCTTTGAGATTACTGCGCTTGGTGCTACAGTTGGAATGATGACTACTACAGTGACTGCTATTGCGTCTGTCGTTGTGATGTTTGGTGAGCATTAACGGCAGCTACAGATGCCTTTCCTCTGCCTCGAGGATTAAATTTCTTCTTTTGAGGATTGACCATCAGCTGACCTCTCTCAACCTTCTTTCTCTTAAGAAAGTATTCGGCTTGTTCGCCATGCATCTTCAACTCTTTCTAAGTTTTAGAAGGCACAACCCGCATAGCTTCTAAGACATCAAGGGAAAGATTATTGTGGCAAGTTTGAAGGATGAATTCTTTTATGATTGGATCTCGACAATTCATTGCCTTATTTTGAAAACACTTGATGAAGTTGTCGACTGATTCTCCATCTTTCTATATCTCATGTAGCAGAGTCCCAATTGATATCTTAGTGTCATCATAAAAAAAATTGCTAAGGAATGAGCTTTTCATATCATCCTGGCTATTAATACTCCCCGGCTTCAGACAATGATACCAATCAAAGGCGGCCCTGTGAAGGGTGCCTACAAATAACCAGACCATCAAAGCTTCATTTTTAGAGATCATACCCAAGTGAGATTTGAAGTAGATCAAGTGTTGGGTTGGCGGATCCTTCCCGTCAAACTGTGTTAAGTTAATTAGACTAAATTTTGACGGATACAGGATTGATTACCACTCTCTTGAATATGGGCAAGGAATATTGGTCTTCTTTACCTCTTGAGCGGACATCAAAATGTTGACTTTACTTTCGAGGTCTTTCATCTTCTTATCCTTACCTGCATCTTTCTTCGAGTGATTTTGAGGAGATTGAGGAGGATCGACTGGACCACCCCTAGCGTTATTGTTGATGGGAGGTGTGTCGGTAAAAATGGTCTCATCCACATCCAAGTCGCTATCAACTACATTTGTTTGAACAGATGTTGTATTGTGATAGCTGGATTCAGCCCGTTGACTCGGTTCATGTTGCTGATGAGGTCATTGAGCATGTAATTCCTTCATTTGCTGCATAGTCAACTCCATTTTCATTTTCATTTTAGCTCTGATTTCTTCTAGTTACTTAGCCATAGCTTCTTGAAGCATTTGAACCAACTAATCAACTATAATTGTGAATGCCTCCTTGGCTTACCTTATGTTGGACATTGTATCGTTAGAGGATATTGCGGAACAAGCAACCAAAGGCTCGTCATCTGAAGACAATCCTTCGTGCATTCTCTTATAATCTCTGTGTCTGGTGGCCCTTAGTTGTAGCAGCAACATTCTTTGAGAGAGCCTTTGATCAACCCTTCCTCCTGAAGAAAAGTCAGGACCAGAATTGGTAGCCCACTGTTTTTCTTTATCAGCCATGTTGATAGTAACTTCTGGCGATTCTCTATCTTGAACAAATGATCATTTATTGTGAAAACGTCTTGGTTTGGGCCTTGATGCTTCAGTGAAAAGTCTTTGAAATTCAGAGACCCTTTGTGAAGTGGTTCTAGAGCAGCTACATTCAGATAATACTGCTCTGATGAGCATTTCACATAGCAATGAGGGCTCGTTTCTTCAGCAATCCTCTTTCGAGACTTATTCATACCCCTAACTTGATAGTAAAACTCATCGGCATAATGGTCAGAGCACCCTATCATTTGCTGGTGTAGTCAGGCCTTGTTGATGTTCTTAGGATGACTTGTTGTCACCTTTGAGCGATCCAAGGTCACATTAGGAATCGCACGTTTAGGACTACCCCCTTACGAGTGTGGAGTCTTAACTGGCTCCTGAGTTTCAATACGAACCCCCAAATGGGTGGAAATTAGAGTTTCCCTAACCTGGGATTGCTTTAATTTAGTGGGGGCATGCGTACGACCCCCGGCCTGAAGAGCCACTTGGGATTTGTTCACCGAACCCAAGCGTTCTTTGACCAGAGCTTTACCTCGATCTTCGTGCAAAGGACCAAGACAGTCTGCCATCATGACTTTAAACTTTGATAGGTCAGGACTGACCTAAGGCTTCACTGATGGTGTAGCAGATGTAGTTGGAGTAGACAAATGAGGAACGTATGCTGACAGAGTTGAAGAAGTAGCCTCGGGAACTTGGTTTTGGCCGAAATAGTGGCTAGTGTCTCAGAAAAAGCTCCTTTGGGCGAGACACTATCTAATGTCTCAGCTGAGCTCCTTTGGGCGAGACACTGGCTAGTGTCTCGCATGAACGAGATAATCCCTGCTGCCTCTAAGCTTGATTTTCGAGCAAGTTTAGACTTTGGAATCTAAACTTTGCAGGCTTTTGGTAGTTTTTTGGCCACTGTTTCCTTCTTCATTTCTTGTGTCTTTTGCATAGGAACATGAGTATGAGCGGCATTTGCACGTTACTTTTGCATCTGTTCCTTAAGAGTTGAACGCGTCCTTTTCACGTGGATCCATTCTCCGGTCAATGTCTTAGCAGAGGTGTTGGTGGTTTGCCTTTGAGGCAACTGGATCACTCGATGCCTCTTTGACTCCAGGTCCACATAGTAGCAAACTGACTTGTTCCATAGCCTTAGCTAGCTGACGAGCATGGCGCTGGCGTTGTCTCTGACGAACCCTCTTCGTCAAAGTCGGCGAATTTTCATTCAACAACTTCTTAACTGGAGAGGAGTCATTGTGAGAGAGGTTCCGACATTGTTAAACGCTAGAGCAGCGTTGCAAGGGGAAGCCTCAATAATGATTGGGCGAGATTCATCACCTATAGCCTTCATCGAAATTGAAGATTGAAACACCTTCTTCACGGACGAAATCTTTATGTACTTGCAAGACGAGGAAGATCTTGAGGAGGATGAGGAGAGATATTCCTCGATCTTTGCTTAGTCAAACTTGTACTTGACCGTAGATTGAACAGGGATCTTGATTGGTTGTGACACAATTGTCTCGATAGGAAGACCATTGACTCCCACTGTGGTCGCCAGCGTGTTTACGTCGGGAATAAATTTTATTGCAGAATCCATTACAAACGTTTATCGATTACAATAGAAACAAAAGTGTGAGCTTTGTGCTTTGTAAAACTTCTCGTTACAATAAAACAAGATTAAGAGTACTCCCTAGAAACACGCATAAATATTTATCATTCGCTGCTTGCATGGGATCTTTGCCTATGTCAGGGTTCGTTAGCCCGTGGACGACCGAATCACAGATCCAGATTGCTCCGAAGAAGGCTTAGGGTCGATGTTTCATTTTAGAAACAAGGATAGAAGTGGATATCTCAATAAGGTAAGATAAAACACTCTTCTCAAGATCAAGTCAAAGATTAGATCTCGAGGAAACTCTAAAGACTTTAAAAATTCCTTGAAAACGATGCAAGACTCTCTCTTGCTCAAAATTCACCAAAAAGTTCAAGTCTCTACTTAGAATCTTCTTGGTTCTTGTGCATATGGGTGATAGGAAAGCATTTATAGTCCATAGAAGCATTTACTAAAGGTTGAAATTCAAAACAAAGCCCAACTGACATCCCCCATTTCCGAACCACGTTCTGTGTCTTGGAAGAAGGAGTTCAGCCAATCTGTTTTATAACTAACTTCCCACGTTTAAGTATCATTATTTCTACAGTTATGAGTGTGCTTTTCATTTGTAACGGTCCTCTCACATTCACACACAATCCCTAATAGTCATGAAGCCACGTAGACCGCACAAAACCCAAGAAAACCGTCAACAGAAATGTGAAACTCCCCCATAGTTTTTGAGATAGTTTCCACGTCTCGGAAACTATGGGTTGTCTCATAGTTTCCGAGATACATTCCCTGTCTTGAAAACTATGAGCAATCTTATAGTTTCCTAGACACTTTCTTGACCTCAGAAATTGCACGCTTCCCCATCGTTTTGCATTTTTGTGCATTCCTTGTATCAGGTGATACTTTTTGACTCAGATGATGACGTTTATCATCTTCTCTTCATCTCGAGCTATGTACAGTAATCTATAGGTAATTTTTTATGCTTACAAGCTCCTGGTTAACCAAAGCCGCTCGCAGCAAAATCCTTTGAGGGCTTGGTGGAGGTTGACGCTGGGCATGCCCAAGAGGGTCTCATCATCCCTAGGAAGATAAAACAGCTCCAAAGCCTAGGACTGAGTCACCCGAGACCCTAGAATCGATCCTCTCTTGTTGAGATGCCATCTAGGGGTGAATTGGAACTCCTCAGACAGCTCTCTATTATACCAAGGGCCTTCTCTAGATGACCCCATCATCATCC
Organism: Asparagus kiusianus; assembly: GCA_022839385.1. NCBI lineage: Eukaryota > Viridiplantae > Streptophyta > Magnoliopsida > Asparagales > Asparagaceae > Asparagus > Asparagus kiusianus. The sequence goes on from BQKN01044045.1 coordinate 49,041, forward strand.
TTAACTCCCCCTACACATTCAACTCGAGCTCATTGATATGGTGGGGTATGGGTCATCCAAATCCTAGAGCTAGAGCCACACCTCTATTGTTGACTCCTCAGGATCCAGCTTCTTGCCCTTTTAGTGAGTTGACATGAATAATGAAGTCAGAGTTGTCTCCTCCTCCGTCCGAGCTTGGGCTTCCATTGCCTCGAATGCCGCCACTTCACCCCCTCAGCTCATATGGGGGATTCCTCGTTGATCATGACAATCTTGGCTAACTCGGCTTGAGTAGCCTTAGAAGGAGGGGTGATGGAATTTTTTCCTTCCTTAACTTCTTGATCTTGAGTAGCCACCCTTGCTGTGGCCACTCCCCTGTCGTGTGCCAGTTTAGCACTCCCTGAAGGACCTTGGCCACTTACTATGCTCAGCCGCCTCTTCTTCCTCTCAAACCTCTTGGCCTTGGTAGTAGAAGCACTCAGCCCGGCCAACTAAGCCCCAATCTCAGCAGCTTTCATTACAGTCTCCTCGGGCTCTTCTAGGGCCAAGTCGGATCTCAGGTTTTTTGGGGCCTGATTGGGGCCCCTACCTAAAATTCATCGGGCTCCGCCAGTAGCAGTGCTAAGACTATTGCTCGAACCTTGTCCTTTTGGTCAATAGAATTTTAGAGATAATGGACACTCACAATGTCAAAGGATTGAACAACTTCTCAATCCTATGTACCCAAAGTAGTCTCAAATCCTTTCGAGCCCTTGCTTTTCCTCGACCGTAAGAAAACGCGTCTTTAGAACATCTTTCTTAATCTCAAGCTAAGCCGATCAACATAGAATTGGGTCAGCCTCGAATATCCAGATGAAGTTCTCCTTCCAGTCCTTGTTCGACTCCGGAGGGTTCGAGACGACTTTGAATCCGCCTAGATTCTTGAAGTAGTAGTAGCCTTCATTCTTCCCAGTGTTGACACTAAGGAGGTAGCTAAGGATTCGGAATCTCGGTTTGACTCCCATGCATTAGAAGATCACGATGAACCCTAATAGTGTGGCAATGGAGTTAGGATTGATTTGAGAGGGCGAGACCCTAAGAGCCTCGAAGGTGCAGCAAATAAACATGTGGAGTGAAAAGCGGAGGCCATACTCCAAGTGCCTGATGTACACCGGAGCAATGACACCGCTATGATCATACACCACCCAAGTCTTCTTTGGCGCTGGCAGGGTGGACTCAGGGGGATGTCAAAGTGGTCATAGAATCACTCGAGCTCCATGGAGTGCATCTTCAAGTGAAACTTCCACAGCAGATTTATCCTAGCCTTGTTATGGGCAACACCGGCAGAATAAGAGGAAGCCATTAGTGAATTGAGTCTTTGAGTGAAGGATATTTCCAGATGATGAGAGGGTTGTTGCGTGGCATCTCGATGCCTTTTGAAATCAGTGTTGCTGAAGGAGATGGGCTGATCTATCCTCGACTTCTTCTCACATAAGTTGACATCTAACGCTCGTCTGGCATACATCTTCCAATTTTTATTGGACATTCCTCTTGCCGTTGGGCCACCACTATTGGTGTTGATGACATCTTGACTGCTAGTTTTGCAGGCTGCTTGTCTTGCTAACATTGGGGACGGGGTGATCTGGATCGAGATCTCATAGCGTCTTCTCTCCTCTGGTCTCTCCTGTTGGCCCTGCTTGACCTAGAGTCGGTTCTAGGGGGATTCTTCTCTATCTTCTCCTTCAGAGAGGACTCGGCTCCCTCGGTGGGTGTTGTCATTGCTGCCACTACCGCTACTGCTTCTCTGGCCACCTTCTTATAAGCTCGAGCTTCTTTCGCGTTCATGTATTCTCGGGCTCTGGACATCAATTGTCCATAGGTGGTGACTCGGTTTATGATGAGCAAGTTGGACAACTTATTGTTCTATAGCCTTGTTGATATTGTGGTCATTGCAACCATATTACCAGAGTCGTCGACTTCTAGCCTCTTGGCTTGGAACATCTTGAAGTAGTCTAAGGCTTTTCCTAGGATCTTGTCTTATTTGTAGTAAGACATAGGAGGGCTTCTTCTGCTTGGAGTCAGCCAAAAAGGGGTGTATGAACTTTTGGCGGGGCTGATCAAAGCTATTAATGGACTTCTTGTCCAATAAGTTTCACCACATCTTAGCACTTCCAGTCAGGGTGATGGGGAAAGCTCTGCATATGATTGTTTTTGAAACTTGCTGCATGTCTATCAAATCATAGAAGTTTTGTGCATACTTTGTTGGATCTCACTCGCCTTTGTACTTCTCAATATGAGGCATCTTGAATTTAGTGCAGGGGGCATTCATTATTCAGTTGGTGAGCGGAGAGTTCTCTTCGATGGTCTTAACGATAGTGTTGAACGTCTGGTTATAACCAGATGTTAGATTGGTGGTGGAAGAACTCGAAGCAGTATAGGGGTATCTAGGGCTACGTGAAGCCGTCCACGTAGTTTGCTTATGGCCACCATGGTCGTAGCTGGGGATCTTCGCTATTGCCTCAACGGATAGCTAGGTCTATCGAGGCGAAGCGGTGAAGCGGGTTTGTTGGCAAAGTGGAGGAGAGGTGTGCCTAGCCTAGTCTTCATGCAGTCGCTGCTTTGCCTAACCTGTAGTAGAGGGAGGAGGAGGAGAAAGTGATAGAGAGCGTTGCTAAGGGGAAATCCTACTGAGGAGCTTATTCACAAAAAAAGTGAACTACTATTTGAGAGATTAAGAAATCCTCCAATCATACTCCTCTAATAAGGCTTGAGTGACATATCCCATGTGTCGATCATCAATAGGCGGGTAAGCAGATCGGCCTAGGTGATTAGAACAAGCCATCTATGCAAAGAAGAAAGAAAGGGCCCCACAGTGAGTGCCAAATTGTTGATGTCAGTTATCTAACAGGAAATTTTATGTGGATTATGTGGGGTGTTAGGGTCCTCAATCTCTTTTAGACGACTAGGCTCTGAGCAGCATATTCCATCCTACACATGAACAACACATGAGAGATCAGAGTTGGGATCTCTGGTGGATCCTCTAACGATCAAGTCAGTAGAGAGCTTGAGTGGAGAAGTATGAAGATAACGTAGTTTTTGGCAAGAGATTTCTTACCCTTACAGTAGACATCAGCTTCCTTTATAGCAGATCCAAAGGGTAAATGGGTAACTTTGACCAACCAAGTCAAGCAAGTGGCTCAATCATCATCTAAGTTATAGGTGTTGGTTGCAAATGGGGATGACTCACCCAGGCATTTAATGTGAGAGTGATAGAATGTGTGTAGCACTGATAAGATCCGATGAGCCATAAAGACTTACGGGGTTACAAAAATGATGACTCTGATCATTCATTTAATATGATGGCAATCGACTGTCAGCGAGGGGTCCGATGATACACCGCCTTCCGACTCGACTTCACAAGAGGGTCGAGAAGTGACACCTCTCATCTCGATTCTACGAGTGGGCCAATAAGTATCGACTTTTTAGTTAGCCGCGAAGGTTGTCGGGTCGGCCTTGTGAAGTGAAAAGGAGTAGGGTCTATGTTAGGTCTCATGTTTAGGAGCCTACTATCTAATCTAGTTTTGATGATTAACAAATAATTCGTAACAATGTTTGTCAAGTGTTTATTTGCTTATTAGGTATTCTACACAAAGATCCTCTGTTGGCAGTTGGTTAAAATTAAGCTTAACGACGATGTCCTTTGGAGATTGGAGGAAACCTGAATGAAGCCATTTGTGCATTTAAGTCAAAGATTCTCTATTGTACTTCATCCTACCAATATCGAGCTCAATCGAAGACCATTAGCTTGGATAAAATAGTCAAAGTTTATACTTTGTGTGTTATACTTACAACTCAATTCATACACGCACACGTTTTTGAGAAAACATCGAGCTTTTGGGTTATTGAGACTTAACAACAATGTTTTATACTTATTTGTAAGCACATTAATCCATTCAAATTTGTTTCCAAACTTGCATATGTTCATTGTGTCAAAATCAAGTATTTACAAACTCGTATTTTTTTTGACAATTTTGCAAAATGACAAGTTTTCACAAATGGGTAATGAGTTTCAAATATTTCTTCTCCAACATGTTTGCTTTCATGTTTATAAATATTTTCCGAAACTTTACTATTTTTAGAGTTGATTTGTTATTTTTTATTGATTTTACAAATTCATGCTTCTGGAAAAATTCAGTATCTAGATATCTATCAATCGGTCGACCGACAATACTCCATCAGTCAACCGACAATAGCAAATCGGTCGACCAATGTGACACGACCGACCAGAGAAGTGATTTCAAAGTTTGGTTTCTTAGGATCATCAGTCGATCGATACACATGTATCAGTCGACCGATACACATGTATCAGTCGACCGATAGTCATATTTCAGTCGACCGACACATAACCATCCGTCGATCGATATTGTATCAGTTTCAATAACGGCTAGTTTTTCCTTTTTTTTGTCTTTTATGGGTTTTGCCTCATTTTTTGTGCTTTCCTCTAGTTTGGGCTGATATGTTGAGAGACTATATATAATCCTCAACACTTAGTTTCATTTATGGAAGTTTAGAATAAGTTTTACAAGTTTTTAAGAGTTTTAAAGATAAATAAAAAGTGTTTCATTTGTGTTTTATAAGAGAAGAATTGCTACAACGTATTTGGGGATCTCTACCTCAAATTTCTACATCTGTTAGAGAAGTTTTCTTAACTCATCTTCTAGCTATTTATCATTTTGTTTCTTATATATTTTATGCTAGATTGATTTGAGTTATATTTCATTTTATTCATTGCTTACACACATAACCATTAAGCTTTAGTATTTCACATATTGTATACATTTGGGTTGTAGAGTTATATCTATGAGAGTGAGCTTAGAACTTTGTTCTCATTCTTGTTATAGAACAAACCATTGTATTTGCACTTAATAGTTGAGATCACATTGTAATACACAAGGACACTTAGATAAGTGGTTGGTGAGAGACGGGTTCAGTTCCAAGAGGAGTGGCGTCAGTTGTAAATCATAGGAGATGTAGTAATTCCGAGCACTTGATGAAGGTGACACGGGCTAGGCCAACACTTAAAGGAGTGTATTGTGTATTGACAATTGTGTGAGTTGTAAACGTTTATCGGTGTGCATTGAAAATCGATTGTGTAGTTATTTTTTAAGATAGTGGAGATTCTCCTCGAGGGTGAGAATCGGAGACGTAGGTCGAGGGTGATGGAACTCCATGATCATTTGTTTGTGTTTATGTTTAGCATTTGCATATATTTCTCTTATATCTTGTGCTCATTGTTTATCGCATATTGTCATATGCACACCCTTTTTTATCCTTGCATATAATTTATTGTACATATCCTTGTAAGAATATTGTCTCATAGTTTATTCGCCTATAGTTTCATTATATATATCCTTGAATATCTTATTGTATACCTCATTGCTAGGATATTACATTATAAGTTTTAATTTGGTATTAATATCGGATTAGATTAGCAATTGCCCTATTCAACCCCCCCCCCCCCCCCTAGGGTACTTTCATTTGATAGGAAAGATGTGTCCCTTATTTGAAAATTGATACAAACTCTCTTTTAGCGGACATCTTTTCAAGCCTCTTTACGAAGAAATTTTTGTTGTTGTTTAAAAGAGGTAAATTGGGTATGTTTTGAATCATGTTTGCTTAATCATTTCTCTTAAAATGATGTTT
>BQKN01044049.1:0-12391 GCA_022839385.1 Asparagus kiusianus
TGCTTATTGGAAGGCTAGGATGAGAATTTACCTTCGTTGCATTGACCTTGACATCCTAGAACTCCTAGAAAAAAATACGTAGAAAAGTTCAAAGTTGGGACTATGACCGATGGAGAGAGGCACCAAGCTAATCTCAATGCTAAGGCTACTAACGCCTTAATTTGTGGTCTTTCCCCAATTGAATACAATAGAGTTTTAACGTGTGCAACCGCATACGAAATATGGGTGAAATTATGTATCACACACGAAGGAACCCCCCAAGTTAAGGAATCCAAGATTAGCGAACTAATGCATTAATATGAGTTATTTCAAATGCTTCCAAATGAATCAATTGATGCTATGTTTTCTCGCTTCACTAACATTATCAATGAATTGCATGGTCTTAACAAGAAATTGACTATTCAAGAGACGAACTACAAGATTCTTCGTTCATTGACTCCGATGTGGGAACCCAAGGCGACGGCAATAGAAGAAGCTCATGATCATACCACTTTACCTCTCGATGGCCTCATCGGAAAGCTCAAGGTCCATGCGAAGAAGCTCAAGGGAAAGGAGAAGGAGGAAGTGCCCTCACGAGAAGTTGAGGAGCCATCACCAAAATTGAAGACCATAGCTCTCAAAGGAGCTAATGATTACTCCTCTCCGTCATCGGATAGTGAAGTGGATTTTTCTAGAGAAGTGGCTCATCTCTCTAGAAGAATCTCTAGACTCATAAAAATGAATAAGAAATTTAACCCCCAATCTAACAACATATTTCTTTCTAGTGTAGGAAAATGTTTTGAATGCAATGAACCAGGCCATATCACTAAGGATTGCCCAAGGGTCAAGGAGAAGTACATGAAATACAAGAAGAAGAAGGCCATGTATGCCGGATGGGAGGAATCCGAACCAAGTGATTCGGATAGCAATGAAGACGGAGCTAAACTTGCTCTTCATGATCCCAACGTTTGCTTCATGGCTCTTGAACATGAGGTAATATCCGACACCAAGAGTGAATCATTTTACATGCAATGTGATCTAGCTACCGCTCTAGAAGAATTGAACTTTGAATTTAAAAGAATGTCGAAAGAATTTTCTTCTTTTAAAAAGTTGCATGCTTCTTGTGATATTAAGCTCGAACAATTACAAACCTCTCTTGCATTAAAAGATGAATTGCTAGGAGATATTGATTTTGAAAACAAACAATTAAGATCTAAGATTGAGAGACTTGAAATTGAGAGTGGTAGGATTAGACCCACTCATGCTTATGCTAATCATCATCACTATGGTAGAAATAGGTTTCATGGTTCTCGTGCTCATACATACAAAAGAAATTTTGTGTGCACATATTGCATGAAACATGGTTATATTTCTACTCATTGTAGAATTAAAGATAACTTTGAATTTTATGGATTGACATGGGTACCCAAAGGTACCAAGATTACTAACCACCAAGGACCCAAGACTTGGGTACCTAAAGCTACTACATCTTCATCTTCATCTCATGTAGGGAACATCACGGCAACGACGTAAGAAGATGTGATACCTTGATAGTGGTTGCTCACATCATTTGACGAGCAACAAAGAGTTATTTGCAACTCTATCAAGGATTGAAGGAGGTAGCGTCTCCTTCGGTGGTGGTGAAAAAGGTAAAATCATTGGTGTTGGTTCTATTGGTAAGAAACCCTCACCCGTTATAGAAGATGTTTATTTGGTAAATGGCTTGAATCATAATCTTCTTAGCATTAGCCAATTAAATGATAAAGGTTTTGATATTTCCTTTAAACCGGATAAATGCATCATTAGTATGAATGAAAAAATTGTTTTTATTGCTAATCGTAAATCTAATGTATACATTTTTGAGATGAATGAACTAGTGAATCAAGATGTGAAGTGCCTTGCGGCAATTAATGAAAACCCTTGGATTTGGCATAAGAGATTTGGACATGTAAATATGGATTTGATATCAAAATTGTCTAAGAGAAATCTTGTAAAAGGGTTATCAAATTTGCACTTCATCAAAGATAGCACATGTGAGGATTGTGCCAAAGGTAAACAAACTAAATCTTCCTTCAAATCCATCAATGAGGTATCAACTTCTAAACCTTTACAATTACTTCATCTTGATTTGTTTGGTCCTATGCGTGTTACCTCTCTTGGAGGGAAACACTATGTTTTTGTGATTATTGATGATTTTTCTCGTTTTACATGGATAATATTTCTTAGAAATAAAAATAATTGTTTTGAAGAATTTTCTAATCATGTTAAAAGAATTGAAAATGAAAAAGATTTGAAAGTTGTGAAAATTAGAAGTGATCATGGAGGTGAATTCCAAAATGATTATTTCTATGAATTTTGTGCTCATCATGGTATAACTCATATGTTTTCCGCTCCTAGAACACCACAACAGAATGATGTTGTTGAACGAAAAAATCACACCATACAAGAGATGGCACGTACTATGCTAAATTCCTTTGATTTACCAAAATATTTTTGGGCAGAAGCCGTCAATACGGCTTGCCATGTTTTAAATTGTGTTTTGATTAGACCAAAGCTTAAGAAAACTCCTTATGAACTTTTTTATGGAAAAACTCCTTTTATTGGTTATTTTTGTATCTTTGGTTGCAAATGTTTTATTTTAAATACAAAAGATCATCATGACAAATTTGATTCCAAAATTGATGTTGGTATTTTCTTGGGTTATGCACCTCGAAGTAAGGCTTATAGGGTCTTCAATAAACGAAGTCTCGTTGTTGAAGAATCTATAAACGTTATTTTTGATGAGACTAATGTTGGCTCTCAAGTTGTTTTACCTAGGAAAGATGATGATGATGATGTTGAGGGAGGATTGGACTTTTTACAAATTAATAATACTCCCTCTATAGAAGCTCAAAAGGATGTGGATAGCTCCAATGCTCATGAACAAGTTGAACTTCCTAAAGCTTGGAAATTCGCATCAAACCATCCAAAGGAACAAATTATTGGGAGCCCTTCACAAGGAGTTGTTACTCGCTCAAAAGCCTTGAGTGAGTGTGGTAATGTTGCTTTCCTATCTCAACTAGAACCTAAAAAGATTAATAATGCTTTAAATGATGAATTTTGGGTTTTAGCTATGCATGAAGAACTAAACAATTTTACAAGAAATGATGTTTGGAAATTAGTCCCTAGACCTAACAATGCTAGTGTAATTGGTACTAAATGGGTTTTTAAAAACAAACTTGATGAACATGACATTGTTACTAGAAATAAAGCTCGTTTGGTTGCCCAAGGATACAATCAAGAGGAGGGCATAGACTATGATGAAACCTTTGCACCGGTTGCAAGGTTGGAATCTATTAGGATGTTTTTGGCATTTGCTAGCTTTAAAAACTTTAAATTGTTTCAAATGGATGTTAAAAGTGCCTTTTTAAATGGTTTTATAGAAGAGGAAGTATATGCTGAGCAACCACCCGGTTTTACAGATCATGTTTTTCTTAATCATGTTTATCGAGTTCAAAAAGCTTTATATGGGTTGAAACAAGCTCATACAGCTTGGTATGCTCGTCTCTCTAGTTTTCTTATTGAAAATGGTTTTTCAAAAGGAACAATTGATAACACTCTTTTTGTGAGAAAAAGGAAAAATGATTTCATTTTAGTTCAAATATATGTTGATGATATCATTTTCGGTGCTACTAATGAATCTTTGTGCAAGAAATTTTCTAAGGTTATGCAAGATCACTTTGAGATGAGTATGATGGGAGAGCTTACATTCTTTCTCGGGCTCCAAGTCAAGCAAACTAAGGATGAGATATTCATTTCTCAAAGCAAATATGCTAAGGAATTGGTGAAGAAATTCAATTTGGAGAATTCTAAGCATGCCCCTACTCCTATGAGTACAAGTGTTAAGCTTGATGCGGATGAAAGTGGTGAGGACGTGGACCAAAAACTATACCGAGTTATGTAGGTAGTCTTCTTTATCTTACCGCTAGTAGACCCGATATCATGTTTAGTGTGTGTGCATGTGCACGTTTTCAAGCTTCTCCTAAAGCATCTCATTTAATTGCGGTTAAAAGGATCATTAAGTATGTTAATGGAACTTTTAATCTTGGTTTATTTTATCCAAAAAAGCACCTCTTTTGATTTATATGGTTTTTGTGATGCCGATTTTACCGGATGTAAGGTAGATCGCAAGAGTACGAGTGGAACATGCCAATTCTTAGGAAATTTACTTGTTTCTTGGGCTTTCAAGAAACAAAATTGTGTTGCATTGTCCACTACGGAAGCGGAATACATTGCCGCTGGTTTATGTTGTGCTCAAGTTTTATGGATGAAACAAAATTTAGTTGACTATGATTTGAATTTTCAAAATATAAAAATCTTTTGTGATAACACTAGTGCTATAAATATTTCCAAAAATTCGGTTTCGCATTCTAGAACCAAGCATATTAATGTGCGCCCATCATTTCTTACGCGATCATGTAGAGCGACAAGATGTATCCCTAGTGTTTGTTAACATAAAATCTCAATTAGCGGATATATTTACTAAGCCTCTTGGAGAGGATGATTTTTGTCGCATAAGAAATGGCTTGGGCTTATGTACTATGTGAAAGTTCTATTTGCTTGCTTGTTTAGTTACATTCTATGCATGCATTTCTCTTTACCCCATTTTTTTTGATGTTGACAAAGGGGGAGAGAAATCTCCTCATTTGTTGCACATATTTAGGGGGAGCTCATAGATAGGGGGAACACCTATCTATAAGCTATATTTATTTTTGCTCTCATATAATGGTTGGTTGTCATCATCAGAAAGGGGGAGATTGTTAGCCCTTATGTTTTGATGATGTTTTACAACCACCATTATCGGTACTAATAGCTTATTGAGTACAAATATAGTGAATTCATATATCAAGCTTATTAGTGCCACAAATGGAGGATTGGATGGAATATGCGCTACAACAATGATATCCAAAGAAGGAGGAGGCATAGTGATGAAGCAATGTTATTTCAAGAACGACAAATTCATATAGAAGCTTCATCCATATCAAGCTATATCAAGACTCAAGAATTGTATTCTATGTGAGGATATTAGCTAGTTTTTATTTTCTCTCTAGTGCTAGAATGTAGGCAAAGAGTTATCGATTTCACTTGAAGCTATTGGGATATCACACACACGTTTTCATACTTATGTTTTTAAGCGTTTTTCATAAAATACTATTTCTTACAAGTATGAGGACCTATTTGCAAAATTCTTTTTCTAAACAATTTGTTTTTAGTATAAAAAAACATTTTACAAAGTTTCAAAATTTTCAGAAGTCAAATGAATATTTTACAAATTGTTTAAGTATGTCAAAACAGTGTTTTGGAATGTATCAGAATGCGGTCGACCGCACCGGTCGACCGCACCTATGTTCATTCTTCACTGGACAGCAGAGAGTTTGTCGGTCGACCGCTGTGGTCGACCGAGAGCTCAAAATTTCCATCGGTCGACCGCACCGGTCGACCGAAGAAGTCTCTGCTTGTTTTTCTCGTTTTTGATCTGGATCGCGGTCGACCGAAAATTTCGTCGATCGACCGCCGAATATTTTTAACGGTAAATTTTATACTTTGTCAGCACCGTTTAGTACAGATATCAGCGATGTTTGTTTCCAGATTTTGGGGGATTAGGGGTATGGGTTTAAACAGGTGGTTTCTCCTATTTATACTCATCCTCTTCTTCTTCCTCAAATGGTCCCAGCTTTTGCAAAAACCAGAGTTGTTTTTCACTGAGCTTAAATTTCAAACCTGTTCTTTCTGTGTTTTTGTGTGTTCACTTCCCAGCTTCAGTGTGCTCTTTCTCTTTGCCATAGGGATGTTGTAAAGAGAGAGTCTTACACCATTTCTACTATCTTGAGAGTGTGATCTTGTGTAGATCTAACTGTGTGGGAGTGTGATCTTATGTAGATCAAACTGTGTAGTGTGAGATCGTGAGTGGATCGCTGTGTAGACGAAGTTCCGGCTTCCAAACCGGATTGTGTAGTGGATTTCTCCTCGAGAGTGGGGAGTGGGGACGTAGGTCAGCGGACCGAACCTCGTTAACATATCGTGCGTCACAGGATAACGATTCCTAACTCTATCTCCTCTATTTTGATTGCATTAGATTACTGTGGTTTGCTTGTCTTAATTTTATTGCATAATTTTAGCCTCTTGACCCTAATCACCCTCCTCTAGGGTCCAACAGCATCATCTGAATCGAAGTATGTGGGATCACTCTGCATTGAACTAGTGGACTGAACGGCATCACGATCTTTGTAGAGGGTTGTTTCATTAAAGACCACATCCCTGCTTCTGATGATTTTCTTGTTCTGCTCATCCTAAAATTTGTAGCCAAACTCATCACCGCCATAGCCAACAAAGAAACATTTCAAAGACTTAGGATCAAGTTTGTTTGTTGCATGATCACTCAGATGAACGTATGAAACACATCCAAATACTCTCAGGTGAGAAAGATTTACCTACTTTCCACTCCATACTTCTTCAGGTATTTTGTACTCCAAAGGCACTGATGGTCCCCGGTTGATCAAGTAGGCAGCTGTGTTGACTGCTTCTGTCCAGAATTGCTTTGGAAAACCTGCTTGTAACCGCATGCTTCTAGCTCTCTCAGTCAACGTTCAGTTCATCCTTTCTGCTATGCCATTCTGCTGGGGTGTACCTGGCACTGTTCTCTCCAGTCTGATGCCACTATCATAACAGAACCTCTTGTACTCTGAATCTTCATACTCGCCTCCGTTGTCAGAACAAAGCTTCTTGATCTTCAAACCGGTCTCGTTCTCTACCATAGCCTTCCATCTCTTGAAGACTTCAAACACTTCTGATTTGTGTTTCATGAAATAGACCTAAGTCTTCCTCGAGTGATCATCTATGAAGGTCACAAAATATAACCTTCCGCCGGTGGATGGTACTGATGCTGGACCCTACACATCTGTGTGAACTAACTCAAGCTTCTCTTCTTTAGGAGTTCTGCCAACCCTTTTGAAGCTTATTCTCTTTTGTTTCCTAAGAATGCAACTTTCACATAAGTCAATATCAGTCGATCTCAAACCTGGTAACTTCCCATTCGACTGCATAACCTTTAGGCCTTTGCTACTCATGTGACCTAGCCTCTGGTGCCACAAATTTGGGTCTTTCTTACTTTCAGCAACTGCAATGGAACCACGTGCATCTATCGTCATGTAGAGAGATCCAGTCTTCGTACCACGGGCAATAACCATGGACCCCTTTGTAACCTTCCATATATCACATGCGAAGGTTGATACATATCCCTCTTTCGCCAATTGTCCTATGGAAATCAGATTTTTCCTCAAGCTAGGAACATGTCTCACATCACTCAGCTTCCATATAGACCCATTGAGTTTGATCTGCACGACTCCTTTGCCAACAATATCACAGGGCTGATCGTCACCAAGATAGACTTTTCCTAGGTTTTCTGAAACGTAGTTCTTAAATAAATCTCTATTTGAGGTAGCATGAAACGAAGCTCCTGAATCCAGCACCCATGATTCAGTCTTGCTCTCCAACGAACAGATTAGGGCATCATCTGATTCTCCTAAGGCCACGTTCGCTTCAGTCTTGTTCTCCTTGTCCTTCTTGGGTTCTCGGCACTGATTCTCATAGTGGCCAAACTTGCCACAATTCCAGCAATCGATCTCCTTCTTGCTCTTGTGATTTCTGGACTTTGACCTCCCGTTCCTCGAGTTAGGTCTTCCTCGGCTATTCCCTCTATTTCTGTTTCTGTTTCTTCCTCTGCTCTCAAGATTCAACACCGACCCTGAATTAGAAATCCCTTCCTCTTGTCTTCTAATCTCCTCGGTCATAATCATGTCCACCATCTCTAAAAACTTTAGTTTTGATTTGCCACATGATCCGCTAATCGAGATAACAGTACCCTTCTAACTGTCAGGTAATTGACCAAGTATCAAGAGGGATTGGATTTCATCGTCAAACTAAATATTGACTGAGTTTAGTTGATCCGTGATCTCGTTAAACTCGTTCAGGTGTTCCTTGAATTTCTGGCTCTCGGACATCCTCAAATTAAACAGCTTTTTAATGAGATGTACCTTATTCGCCGTAGAGGGCTGCTCATACATACTGGACAACGCCGCCATGAGGTCCGCCGTTGTATTCTGATTCTTGATGTTGAACGCTATTGATTTAGACAAGGTCAACCTGATCGCTCCAAGGGCCTTTCGATCTAATAGCTTCCAATTCACATCCTTCATATCCGTCGGCTTCTCTCCCAATGGTAGGTATAAATCCTTGTGATAGGGGTAGTCTTCCATCTGCATCTTCCAGAACCCAAAGTTTGTTCCATCAAACTTCTCAATCTTGGATGTTTCATTCTCAGATCCCATGTCTCTGACCTCAAATCGCCCGCGTCGAACCTAGTCACTGTGATACCACTTGTTGGGGATGCACAACCCCCCTGATGCGATTTGGAAATAGAGATTTAGGAGAAAAGAGAGAATTCAATCAATCACAAAGACACAAGATTTACATGGTTCGCTTCTCAATGTGCGAAACTACGTCCACGGCCGTCGCAGGAGAAAATTTTACTATTTTCGTCTTTTTACATCATGCCCTAATCAAGCCTTTTATAGACTTAAGGGTTTTACAAATAGAAAAGGAAATAGGTTAAAAAACCACTACTAGGCCAAAACCCGACTCGCGGTCGACCGCCGCACCACGCGCGGTCGACCGCGAAGCAGTTCAGAATCCAGATAGGTCTTTGGAGTTTTGACGGTCGACCGTCGCACCACTCGCGGTCGACCAAGATGAAGCCTACTGCTTGGGCTGCTCTCTGGACTTTTGGCGGTCGACCACGAAGCTGCTCCTCAACGATGTGCCTGTCTGTGCACGTCGGCGGTCGACCGCCGCGCCACGCGCGGTCGACCGCGACCCAGTCAAAATGCATTCTTTGTCGTTTTGCTTGAACTTCGTCGTCGTCGATCATGTTCCACCTTGTTCCTCTTCATTCTGAAGTACAGGGCAGGTCTGATAGTTAGGCTTCACATATCCTAACAAAAGTCACACATATCTTATTAGGGTGTAATTTTTGAACAAATTTATAAATTTTATATTATCATATGTGATTCTCATGCAAACCTATACCTTCCTTATTTTTTATTACCAAATTTCATAGTTATTTGAAATTTAAAAAAAATGAATGTTCGGTAATTTTTAATCTTTTTAATTAATACTTTAATTTGTAAAAGATCCTAGAGATTTAAGCAATTATTGTTTATAATTGTGTAGGCATCAGTTATATAAATCCTCTTTTATGTCTTATCTTAGGTAATCTGAAAAACTCATCCATTTTTTCTCGATATCATAGAAGTAACCTTAAATTTTATAGTATTTTATTTTTTTCTTAAACTTATTTACGATATCTGATATTATACTCTTTAATATAACTTCATATATTTATGAGATCTGATATTATACTATTCGATCTTACAATATTTTGACAATGAATTTGTGATTTTTTTTTAAAGTTCATTTGCCTTTTAATTTTCTACAACTTTTAATTTTTTGATGCATTATTTAATTTCTTGTTTACAAGATGATTCAAGCATGGGTTGAAATTCTAGGTTTTAATGCTAAAGGAGTCATAGATAACTTGAAATCACAAGTATATGTTAGATTTCTAGGATTTCTAGGATTATCTTGATTTTACTTAATTAGGGTTTTATTCTTGATTTTGTTTGATATTATTATCTTTTTATTGGCAATTTAGTTGTCTTTAGTTAAGGATAATCAAACTACTATAGGTTTATTTCCAACTAGAAGTAGAACTTGATTCTAATTTTTTGCCTTTATTATATTTATCTATACTTTTTCCTATATTTTAATTTTTTTTCTCTAAATATCTCAATGTGCTCTAATTTTTTTATTTTATCTTTTTATGATTGACAAAAAGTATTTTATTTGATTGAGTGCTCTTATCTTAGTTTGGCCTCTAGGTAAGAATTTTTATTTTTCTATTTGTTAATTATTATTATTTATTAAAGCATTTATGCTAATATAAAAATCTTGTGTTTTAATTGAGTTAAATCATAGCAAGTTCTATTGGGAAATTGAAGAGCATAATAAAGCCGATAAAATAGTAGATGTTGTAATATATTAAAGAAATCAAATAAGAGACAAAAGACAAGAGAAATAGAGAAATTATAATTTTATTCATCATCTTCATTCCTCCATACATGATCCAATTTATAGATACATTGTGGAAAATAAAAGGACATTTGGACTAATGAAAAGTCACTAATTAATATTCCACATTCAATGTAATGTCCACATTCATTTTGTCTTTTAGGTTTCCACAAAATGACTTTTAGATTTCAACACTCCCCCTTGGACATTACTTTGAGATGTCAATGCCTCGTTAAAAACCTCGCTGGAAAACCCAGTGGGAAAAAAAACCAGTTGAGGAAAAGAGTACATGACATACATACATTATTTCAGTTACATCAGTTGTCTCATTAAAAACCTTTCGCTAAGAAAAACCATGTAGGACAAAACCTTAGCAAAAGAAAAAAAAGAGGACAACTATAGATCTTCGGGATCCAAACTTGTGCTGCATTATCTGCCTCGTTAAAAACCTTTGGCTAAGAAAACCCAATGGGACAAAAACTTAGCTAAGGGAAAAAGAGTACATATATCGCCTTCAGGGCTTAATCTTCAGGATTATTCTGAAAATAATTTGCTCCCCCTCAAGACAACAAATATTTAAGTCTATGCATACCGTGGTGGCCAAGCACGATACCATAAAATTAAAAATTGATGTATTAAGGGATTTGGTGATCCAATCTTCTAGATTGTCACTACGTAGAGCGAACTTATCTATTTCATTGTTATTTTCGAGTGCAAGTGGATAAATTTTTTTTTTCACATCTTATTTATGCAACACAAGTTACATTGTCCTTAGAAAGGACATTGGGGGAAATCTCCTTGTTTAATATGCCACACGATCATCGAATGTGTTCTATCAGTGATTTTAATCATACACATTCTCGTGGGAGACATATAGAGGAACAATCTCTGAGTGGTTTTTAAGTATTAACCATTGTCTGCTTAATAGTACCACTGCAGAGAAAAAAACATAACCAGTTAAAGATTTGGCAATATGGGGATCAGTCATATAACCAACATTAGAATAGCCCACCAATATCATATTTCGATTTCCTTGATAGAATAAACAAATATCTCTTGTACTTTGAAGATATCAGATGATATATTTAATGTTATTTCAATGTCTCCTTCTAGGAGATGCACTAATTCTTGCTAGCAAGTATAACGCAAATACAATATCAGGCATAATGCAATTTGCGAGATAAAGAAGTGCTTCAATAGCGCGCTTAAATACGGGACTTCAGGTCCTAAAATATCCTCGTTATCTTCTTTATGTTTGTATGGGTCTTTATCCACTTCAAGGGATTTAACAACCATTGGTGTGCTATATTTATGAGATTTATTCATTTTAAAATCTATCCATGACCTTCTTCAGGTAGGTTGACTGGTATTTCTTTAGGAACATGCTCGATCTGCAGGTCGAGACAATACTTGGTTTTCCCAAGTTTATTTCGTTTCAAACTCCGTCTTTAGGCATGAGCTAGCTTCTGTAAGCTCCTTGTGGGTTTTAATATCATCAACATAGACTGAGATGATACATAAGTCATTTTTGAATTTCTTTATAAACACACAAGGGTAGACATCATTATTTGCATATCTCCTCTTCAGGAGGAACTCACTCAGTCGGTTATACCACATTCTACCCGACTGTTTCAAGTCGTATAACGACCTTTTCAATTTAATGTTATACATGTTGCGATTTTCGTTTTCTCTCAATTCAGGAATTTTAAGTCCATCAGGGACTTTCATATAAAAATATTAGTGTTTAATGACTCATATAAAAATATGGTCATGACGTACATATACTGCATATATAAATTTATAGTTTTTGCCATAGGTATTAACTTGCGGAACATAATACAATCACTAATAGGAGAATATTTTACATCTAAATCGATGTTGGGTCTCTGCGTGAACCCATTGAGCTATGAATTTCGCTTTATATCTCACGACCTTATAATTCTCATTTATTTTTCTTATGAAGACCCATTTATATCCTGCAGGGATATATGAACTACAGGTTCAAAATACTTTAGCGAGTTCAGCTCAGCCTCAATTGCCACTTTCCATCTCACCTAGTCCGAGTGCTTCAAGCACTCTGCTACCGACTTAGGTTCTGGATCCAGATTATTTTCAGAGATAGTAATAGCAACTGTAGAGGCAACTATGTTGTCGACAACTTTTATATTTCTATTATATATTTCTCCTTTTTCACAAATTCATGGCCACTTCAAAGCTTATTTTATTTTAACCAAATCCTCGACATTTC
>BQKN01044060.1:554-25294 GCA_022839385.1 Asparagus kiusianus
TATATATATATATATATATTACATAAACAATTGTATTATACATATAAAATAAAAATATATATATACCAGGCCTGGCCGGGCAAGGCCCGGGCATTACCAAAGCAGCTCAGGCTCGGGCCTGGAACCCGGTCTGGCTCGGGTTTTGTACCGAGTGATCAAATCTAGTTTTCTTAAAACAAGAGAATCAATCAACATAAATTTTTCGACCCTACAAATACGAGAAATCCACTATGTATTAGGGAGAACTACAAGAGGAACCACGCAACTCTCATCTCTCAATTTCTCAACCTCACATACATAATCAACTCTCATGTTCTCTCCGAAGACCTCTCCTTACAATCTTTTGAACGGACAAAGATTGCGAAACTCTCTCCTAATACTGTAATCTTTTGCAAGAATAAAGTTCACGAAACCATTGCCTCTTGCACCATACTCTTGAATCAGGGTATGCCCTCTACTAGCCCTAGATTACAAGAATATTAACACTCTCTCTTCTGCTTGATTTTTTCTCTAAAAGTGGAAGAATATATATATAGGGAAACCAAAACCCTATCTTTAGTCAAACTTCCTAATTAGAATATGATTTAAACTCCTAATCATGATTAGACTCAACCTCCTAATCAGGATAGATCTCTAACCCTATCAAATTCACATGAAATTATACAAAGAATTAAAGACATAATCCCAACACGGACCTCCTAAGACTCCTTCATGTGGATCCATATGCTCCAACCCCTTTATTGGTCCTGTACAATTTTTTTTTGATAAAATGATCGAAAAATGCGATGATTGTAATATGATTGTCGCGTTTAGGATGTTCAAAAGATTTGTTGTGCTCACATCATTCAAACCCTGTCGTGGTTTCCAAGATGTACGATTATAGAAGCATATACCCTTACAAGTTTTGTCATTTGTAAAATAATAAGGGAAAATTACTTGGGGGAACAAAATTAAATTGGGTCATTCATCCCCACCCCCAACTAGAGTCAACCACTTGGGGGCACATTGACCCAAGTTTTAATGCTTTTACACCCCAAACCCAAGATTGTATATGTACTTTATAGTGTATTTTTACCAATTGCCCTTTTTATCCTTTGTACTCCTCCGATTTGGGTGTAGGTTGGTGAGTTTTTTTATCTTGTTGGCCAGCAAAGCAACCCATCAAATCGAAAGTCACTTCCGTTTGGGGGGGTGTACACTAGAGAGGTTTTATGGAGGGAAAAGGGAAAATTAGAGGGAAAAGATACTAAGTTCCCTCCAAAATTGTTGCATGCCTCATTTCAATGTAATATATACTCTTCCCTCTTTAGATCTACTACTAAGACCTTCAACAACCATTTATATTCTTAACTTTTTCCTCTTAACTTCTTCAACAACCACAATGGAAGATTCCTTAATGTGTGTGATTTTATTTAACAATAATGCAACCCTCATTAAAGTCAATTCGACAACAAGTTTAGCTGAATTGAAGATGATCGTTGTAGAGAATTTTAGAGAATCGTACGAAAGTTTGTTGATAAGTTACTCTATCGAGAAGTTTCCCAATGTCTCATTTGAGCTTTCAAAAGATGAAGATATTCTCAACATGATAGATTATCATTGTTCAATGGGGTTAAATACAGTAACCATGACTGTTACTAAAAGAGATGAAGGACCCACGCATGCCATAGGGACAGAAACAGAGCTTAAGTAAGTATTCAAAAATATATTTTCAGGTTCTGGATACACATGATATATTATGTTATATATGTGACCTGAAGACATCCAATGTAACAAATTGACTTTATTTGTGACATATGGACTTTATTTGTGATAGTTAGGTCTTATATATGACTTTACTGGTATGTATCACACGTGACTTATTTGTGACCTTATCTTTCAACCTGCAGTGTTCCTAATGTAAGCTCACAGTCATCAGAGCATATCGAGGAACCTTATGAGAGGATCATAATCGAGGAATCAGAGAGGAACGACAACATTCAAGGAGAGCATGTGTGGATGATGAACAACGTAGTAAGTGACTCGTCACGGATCCCAACATGGTGGCATGAGGCAATTACTAGAAAAGGGCAGCAATTTGAAAGTGAAAAAGAAGTTGGAATGGCTCTTATATACTACTCTATAGCTAAGAAGTTTGCTTTTAATTATGTTAACAATGAGCCAAAACGTATTCGTGCTAGTTGCATGTTTAGAAAAGAAACAAAATGCCCGTGGTTGCTTTTTGCTTCATCATTGAGGAATGTGTTGACCTTTGCTATAAAAAATTTTGTTCCTCAACATACATGTGGACAACATAACAGCACAGCTGGTCACTTCAGAGTATCAAGAAGGTGGATTGCGAGTATGCTACAATCAATTATGAAGAGGCGTCCATATATTACCCCAAGTGACATTAGAAAGGAGTTACATTCTCAATATGGATTAAGAGTTAATTATTCTAAAGCTTGGCGTGCTAAGGAGACGACAAAAGACCAAATATTTGGTTGCGCAAGGCATTCATATGATTTACTATACTGGTTAGTCCAAGCGAATTGTTGATGTATCCTTTAGAACGTATATCTATCACAGTTAACTGTAAATGTGACCTGTCAAAACGCTATGTGACAGATACGCTTACAATGTGATATTTCAACATTATATATGACAACTAATCCCTACATGTGACATTTAGACCTTATATGTGATATTTGGACCTTATTTGTGACGTTTGAGTATTACATGTGATATTTAGATATTATTTATCATTTAACAAGTTATTTGTGATTTAACCAACATTTTTAGGTACCAAATGAAGGTGATGGAAACAAACCCAGGAAGTATCTTCACCATTGAATAAGAAAACATGAGATTCAAACGTTTATTTGTGTTGTATGGTGCATGCATACAGGGGGTTCTCAAGGGATGTAGGCCATTGCTCTTTCTAGATGAGACTTTTCTGAAGGATCGCTACATAGGGATCCTATTAGGTGTGACTGCTTATGATGGTAATTAAGGCTAATTTCCACTCGTATTTTGTGTTTGTGACCAAGAAAATAAAGCAAGTTGGAGTTGGTTTATTCAAGAATTGCGGTATATTTTGTACAATCGAACAGAACCATACAATCCACCCCATCCTCTAGTGATTTTGTCAGATGCCAACAAAGGAATTAAACAATCTTTGAAAGATATATTTCTAGATGCGTACCACTCTAGATGTGTACTTCATCTTGTTGAGAATTATAAATTGAAGCTTAGAGAGATGGGTTTTGCCTCAAGTGCTGCTCAACGTATTTCAAAATTGTTGGAGTTTGCTGCATACAAGTACATAGAAAGAGAATTTAAAGCTGTTTTACATCAGATTAGGATGATAAATCAAAGAGCTTACCAAGTAGCTCTAAGTTATGGACCAAGTAATTTGGCGAATTCTGTATTTCCTGGTATAAGGTACATCAAATATCATTGCCTTTACTTGTGACATTATGCTTTTATATGAATTTGAGCTTTTAAAAGTCATTTGTGACCTTTACATGTCTCGTGTGGCAATACGCCATTAAATGTGACACTTAGCCCTGCGCTGTGATCATTAGCAGTTGTGTGTAACATTTGGTATTTGTATATGACAAATACGCTATAATTTGTAATTCTTGAAATTTTTGTTTGATTCACAGATATGGTCATATCACTTCCAATGTTGCTGAATCTTTTAACGGTTGGATTCGTGTGGCGAAAACACTTCCCATTTGCGATATGATGGATCATATTCGTGTACAAATTATGGAAAGAATGAATACTCGTCGCGAGATGGCAACAAAATAGAATAGCTATCTATGTCCAGAAGTAGAAAAAATCCTCCAAGGAAATGTTACCAAGGGAAGCACTCTTGAAGTATCGTATTCTACAGCTAAAATCTTTGAGGTATCATCACAAAAATTAGTACAAGTTGATTTGGATCACAAAACATGCGCGTGTCGTGCATGGGATATATTGTGAATACCATGTAAACAAGCGTGTGCTGCTATCAATTTTATGCATAGAGATGTGTACCAGTTTTGCGATTGGTTCATGACGACTGAAGCTTTTAAGAAAAGTCACGAACCAATTCTCTTTCCTATTCCAAATTATGATAAGCCAGATGTAACAGATGAAACAGTTAGCATTCTTTCCCTAAAGACGACAAAGAGATGTGGAAGGAAAAAGAATAGATGTATCAACAACAGATCTGAGAATAGACATGCAATTAGATGCTCAAGATGCCACGCTGAAGGACATAACCGAGCCACATGCACTGAACCTATCCAAGATTAACGTTTCCCGGTAGATTGCAATCTCTTTTGTGATTATTTTTTGTTACATGTTACTTTTGCCATTTTGTTGTGATATTTACAACTTATATATGACGTATTACATGTAAATGATAATTATTCCATTTTGTTGTAACATTTACTACTTATATATGACGTATTACCTGTTCGTGTGACATATTACCTATTTAGATTTAATATATTAAAGTTAATTGCGCCATTTTGTTGCGACATTTACTAATTTTGTCTTTTTGATATTCTGTGTGACATAACATCCCGTCCCTCGAAGATCCCCCTGATGGAAAAATACGCATGTAGAAGACAAAAAAAATCTCTATAACCGAGCAACATAACACTTAATAGCAGGATATCTAATAGGGAACAAGAATAAAACACAGAGAATGTTCAAATATCACATAACAGCACCAAAATCTCACACAAAATATCAAACTATGACATAAATAGAGCAGAAGTCACACTGCATTCTAAAATGTAACAAATCAGCCCCAAAAGTCACACAGATTGCCAAGATCACTTGTTCATCTTTAATATGGTAAAGAAAAGATCACCAGCAAATACCATCTATGTTAGTAAACTGGTTATCATTTACAAACAGCAGTTAAACAACCAACATCCATCACAGGACATCCAACAAATGAAACAATTTACATCTAGAGTCTAATACTTCCACTCAATCATAGGTACATCACTGCCCTTGAAGTACAATAGATATTTTGGATCATCACTGTCTAATTTCAATCGTAGCTTTTTCCATTCATGACCTTCACATATGATTTGAGCAGCAAGTCCAGCTCGTAGCATATGCGACTCCCTGTGCAAGGCTTCAATGTTCATTATCTCCCTGCCCTCGAGGATCGCCTTAATGAAAAAATACGCATGTATGCTACAATCATATATGTAAAAATATAACATAACACTTAATAGCAGGATATGTAACGGGTAACGATAATTAAACACAGTTACCTAATATGTCACATGCAATATCAAAATGTCACATAAATGCAGCATAAGTCACACTGCGTACTAAACTATCACATAACATCCCTAAAAGTCACACAGAGTCCACAAATATCACATATTGATGTAAATATAGCACTGACAATTGTACTAAGACATACAACAAGCCATGCAACAATCTCATGTTTAAGTATAAGAAACTTACGAGCCTTTTTGCGTTCGTCAAGGGACTGCTTCATATTCAAATGCTTTAAATGTCGACGCCTGATCGTAACCAGTCACCATCCTATCTAAAAAAAGTTGGATGGTTAACACGTCTCTAGCCCATGCCTCATGGTCAGCGGAGCTGTAATGTCTGCATTTTTTTGCCCCAAGTTGACCTCAAGGACATGCCAATGGTCAGCGTGACATTTTAGAATTATCAACACATCCTTCCCTTCATCTATATGCTTCTTTATGTAATTTTTATAGGCATTACGCTCATCCAAATATGAAGCAGTTAGCAACCAAATCTATCGAAAACAAAAAATAAAGCAAGCAGAAGAAAGTCATATAAACGCAATATAACTCAAATTGTATTGTGATAGTCATTACTCACACTAAAATATGACGTGACAATAGCGTATATTCTTTCGACATGGTCATTTTCTGGCAGTTTGAGCCATGTTCGAAGTCTTGCGACCAAAGCTTCAACGATCTAATGATTGCAAATGTAATAAGTTATTGCAAATCTTGATTAACACCGCAACTTAAACAAAAACTAACCTCATCCTTTAATCTTCCACCATGTAGAAGATGTAGCATATCATATCTGCATGTAGTATGGTCTTCAACCTCAAAAACTGTCCGACTACAAAATGTAGAAGACAATCAATGTATAAACGACATATTCTAATCAACACCAAACTGTCACAGGAAAACACAAAATGTCACAGGAAAATAATAAATGTCACATGAAAATACTATATGTCACAGAAAATACTAAATATCACAGGAAAACAATAAATATCACAAGAAAACACTAAATGTCCCAAACAAACACTAAATGTCACATGATAACACTATATGTCACAGGAAAACACTAAATATCACATACAAACACTAAATATCACATACAAACATTGAATGTCACAGGAAAACACTAAATGTCACAAACAAACACTAAATGTCATAGGAAAACACTATATGTCATAGGAAAACACTAAATGTCACATACAAACAATAAATGTCACATGAAAACACTATGTCACAAGAAAGCACTAAATGTCACATACATGTACAGAACGTCACATACAAATACTAAATGTCACAGGAAAACACTAAGGGTTCCAAACAAACATTAAATATCACATGAAAATACTATATATCACAAGAAAACACTAAATGTCACAAACAAATACTAAATGTCACATACAAATACTGAATATCACAGGAAAATACTAAATGTCACATACGAACACTAAACGTCACATACAAACACTAAATGTCACAGGAAAATACTAAGGGTCCCAAACAAATATTAAATGTCACATGAAAACACTATAAGTCACAGGAAAACACTAAATGTCATATACAAACACTAAATGTCATATACAAATACTGAATGTCACAGGAAAACACTAAATGTCACAAACAAACACTAAATATCACAAACAAACACTAAATGTCACAGGAAAACACTATATGTCACAGGAGAACACTAAATGTCACATACAAATAGTAAATGTCACATAAAAACACTATATGTCACAGGAAAATACTAAATGTCACATACATGTACTGAACGTCACATACAAACACTAAATGTCACACGAAAACACTAAGGGTCCCAAACAAACACTAAATATCACATGTAAACACTATATGTTATAGGAAAAAACTAAATGTCACATACAAATACTAAATGTCACATACAAACACTGAATGTCATAGGAAAATACTAAATGTTACAAACAAACACTAAATATCACAAACAAGCACTAAATATCACTGAAAAACACTAAATGTCACATACGAACACTGAACGTCACATACAAACACTAAATGTCACATGAAAACACTAAGGGTCCCAAACAAACATTAAATATCACATGAAAACACTATATATCACAGGAAATTACTAAATGTCACATACAAACACTGAATGTCACAGGAAAACACTAAGTGTCACATACAAACACTGAATGTCACAGAAAAATACTAGATGTCACAAGAAAACACTAAATGTCACAAACAAACACTAAATGTCACATACAAACACTGAATGTCATAGGAAAACACTAAATGTCACATACAAATACTGAATGTCATAGGAAAACACTATATATCACAGGAAAACACTAGATATCACAAGAAAACACTAGATATCACAGGAAAATACTAAATGTCACATGCAAACACTGTGTGTCACAGGAAAACACTATATGTCATAAGAATAACACTTAATATCACAGACCTAATATAAATATCACAGAATAATACTTAATACTTGTCAACTTTTAATGTAAGAAAATATTGAAGCCACTTGTTTTCATTATCCGATACATCGGGAATGTCCTTAACGGTGAAATTATGGTAAAAGCCTTCGTCGATTGTTCCCGGTAGCCTGACATCAAAGTCTTGCGAAGGAGAAATGCCCATATTCAACATCTCCAATAATTTTTTTCCTCTTCACTTTTTTCCCTTTTCCATAGCTCTACAACAGATATTCTCCTACCGAGGTGTGAAATTGCAAGTAGCTTCTCCTCATCCTTCTCCCCCTTGTCGTCATCATCGTCCACCACAACGACACCTTTCTTCCCTTTCCTTTCCTTCTTAGGCAATTTAGTTTGGAAGGGAGATTCTAAGAACTTGGGCTTCTTTGTTGTTCTTTGGCTCTTTGCCCGTAGCCCACTAACAAATGCTTTTAAAGTATCATCATTTTCCTCCCTCCTCTTCCTTCCCTTCTTCTTTTTGGAATATCCTCAGCAACTTTTACCTCTTTAAGCTGTATAAAGATCACAGTTAATGAATATATATCACAGGAAATATTCATATATCACAAATAATAACCAAACATCACATGTAAACTGTTTACGTCACATTATTAGACAAAATGTCACAAGAGACATATGAATGTCACAAAAGGTAGACAATTGTCATATACCAAAGGGAACTATCACAAATAAGTAGTAAATGTCACATGCAATAAGCAAATATCACAAAGGAGAGTTACCTCCTCCATTTTACTGCCCATGGCCTGGGTTTGATCACCTTCTTTGCCTCCCTCCTCTTCCTTCCCTTCTTCTTTCTCTGCCTCAACTTTAGCCTGTATACCAGTCACAGTTAATGAATATATATCACAAGAAATATTCATTTATCACAAATAATAACCAAACATCACACTAAACTGTTTACGTCACATTATTAGATAAAATATCACAAGAGACATATGAATGTCACAATATGTAGACAATTGTCACATACCAAAGGGAACTATCACAAATAAGCTGTAAATGTCACATGCAATAAGCAAGTATCACAAAGGAGAGTTACCTCCTCCAGTTTAATGTCCATGTCTTGGGTTTGATCACCTTCAATCAATGTGTCATCTTCCTTCCCTTCTTCCTTCTCCGCCTCACATTCTTTCTCTATTTGTGGCTGCATAGTGTAAAAATAATAACCAATTTCAATTCAGCAAATATTTTCTCAATAATTTTTTCCCCTCATGTGACACAGGACATAAGTTATTACCTCTCCTTTGTTTTGCCTGATATGTTTCTCCTCAGCAAATTTTTTCTCAGTTTCGGCTTTAATAGCCAAAATATCAACGCCGCGAGCAATAAGTACTTGCTCATAGGGTTTATTCAACATCATCAACTTTTCATAAGCTTCATTCTATATTAACAATAAACTGATAGCGAGCAAAAGTCACAAATAAGAAGATGACACATCCAAATCATCAACATTACCTCTTTTTGGACTCTTTTCTTCCCCAATGATTTTTCACCCGTAACTTCCTCCTCAACTTTAGCCTTCACCATTGTAGGCTTTTGCTTTATTTTCTCATGAACATACCTCGCCACATCTTGCTCTGGTAAGATGTGGATTGCGGCTTTCGATTTCTTCAAAATCATTATAGTCCGCTGTATGTAGGAAAATTGCAATGAAAAGAACAAAAGAAAATTGAATTGAATTCTTTTAATTCTGATTACAACTTGAATACAAAAGAGAAGAAAACGAATTTGGTTTTCTCCTTTGTTTAAAACTGGGTTCTTCAAGGTAGCGATGGAGTGCCTCCTTCGATTGTTTGCGTCGAATTTGCTCTCCGTTGACGATCTGACCGTCTCTTATCTCGTGGGAACGATGAACTTTTGTGGGAAGTTTTATATATAACTCTTTAACGAGTTTAAGAACTCTAAACGAGTTAGAACTCTGTGAATAGAGTTGTTAGAACCGAGAATTCGATTAATGATCAAGCAGATATTCTGTTGTTGAAAAATCCTTCTCGGATTTGATCTCCTGAATTTGATTCAAAAATCTTATCTCCAAAGATTTCGTCTCTCTTGCCTCTCTGTGCGGTTGAGATCCGAATCGCCTTCAAACCTGTATGGTTTTGATGCTGAAGAATCCCCGTGGCTCGCTCTTTCGTTCAAAAAGCCAGCCCTTAACTCAGTTGAGTTTGTTGATTTTTTATAGGGGGATAAGAGGTTGTAACTGCCCTCTAAATCCGCTCCTAAGTGGGTGAGATTTCCTCAGATCGTGGGTAAAACGGTTCTGAAACCGTTCAGCTCATATTTGAATGAGTCAAACGCCCACTTTGGTGTTCAGGACCCTAACCTCACGTCTTAGAATTAAGACGTGAGGTTGGGTGTTGGCTGAACACCAATGAACGCAAGGGTCACTCGCGTTTGATTTGTTGTACCTTGGAAACACGGGGGTCGATGTTTGGTTGAATCCCACGTACGCGAGGGTCGCTCACGTTTAGCTTGTAATTTGGAAACGCGGGGGTTGCCTGCACCTCCAGAATTATAACGCGGGGATGATTTCCGTATTTCAAAAGAAGTTGGTTGACTTGTACCCTCTTCTGTAAAGCATTGCAAGGACCGTCGTTCAGTAATCCTCGCTTAAGCCGTTGTGGGGTGTGAAAGTCGTCAGATTGCAACTCTCACTGTAGATTGTGAAGACTGCTGAATAGAGTTTTCATCAGCTATTAGAAGCATCGTTGAATTGTAACCCTTCTCGATCTGTATGAAAAGTCCTCCATTTGCAACCTTCGTTTGTTGGCACGAAAGCTATCTGATTGTAGCTTTTATTGTTGGAACTTGACGGGAATCAATCATCCATAGTGACTTTTAGACGAATATTTGCCCACAGCTCTCTACCAAGCAACTCACCAACTAAGTCCAACCTTTTATTTCTGAAATCATTACACTGCTCATCAGCATCTCTAATAGTTGCTAATATAATATTGGTCATGTTGTTGTCGCAACCATCAAGATCAATCATCTCAAACATGAAGTCGTGTTTGTAGCGATTATAATGCTGCGGATGTGATGATTTAGAAATCTCTCCTGTTTTGCTTGTAAGGATGAATTCTGCTTCTTGATTTGAAGGAACCATTGCCTTGTAATCTCGTGGGGATCAGCTATCTATTGTGATTTTTAGACAGCCTACAGAACCCCCTCCAAAGTTTTCGAAAGTTCGCGGTTGACTGGGACGAATTTTCGGAATACTTTGGATCCTAAAATTTCGTAAACTGATTGTCCACTTCATCTGATTGGAAGACGTAGCAAAACTGGTTATCAAAATGTTGAGATGTTGCTTCCTCGAACCAAACAATACAGCTTTTGAGCCTTGATGACAATGAAGGATGAAGCACGCTTCAAATCGAGTCTGATGGTTTTAACGTTGCTGATTGCAATCTGCTCACACTCATCTGATAGACTCCCCAGTGGAGTCGCCTGTTGTTTCTTGATTTTGGTAATTTTGATGGCTGACCACAATTTTCCTCTATTTATCTGAGGTCGCGTCGGGTTCCTTGTTGATCATAACGAGTGGGTGAACACTGTGTCTGAACGCGTAGGTGAACCTCGCGTTTGGAATCTCAACCAACTCGAATGCGAGGGTCGAGTTTGGGCGGGATTCTGGCCTCGAATCCTGCCCGTTAAGATTTGACAGCTCACAGCTGTCTATAAATAGACCGCTAGAGGTCAAATCAAGAGTCATTCGACTCTTCTTGAAACTCTAACGAAAAATTCCGTTCTCATCTCCGACGAACACTATTCTTCTTCTCCTCCGACGACAATTCCATGGCGCCCAAGAAGACTGTCTCTCGTCCCTCCAGGTCCGACGCTGCTGCGGCTCAGGGGTCGGCGCCGTCGGCCGGTGGCGCTGCTGCTCAGGCGAACGTGCCGCCCTCACTTCCTTTGATTGGCGGTGAGTACGACCTCCGTGGTCATTAAACTTGCTTCGGCAAGTTCTTATATTTGGATCAACGAGGAAACTCGTTTCGACAACGCGGGGCTCGACTCCGTTGTTTGGTATTTTTGACGAGGGGTTCGACATCCGCGTCTGACATTATTGACGCGAGGTTCGACCTTCGCGCCTGAACTTTGTTGACGCGAGGTTCGACCTTCGCGTCTGAACTTTGTTGACGTGAGGCTCGACCTTCGCGGCTAAACTTTGTTGACGCGAGGCTCGACCTTCGCGTCTTTAGTCTTCAAATCAAGTTTGACCTCTGTGTCTGAGATCTAACTTTTTCCTTTGTTTTTGCAGTGCGTCATACTACTGAGCCTCTCCCCTTTCGCCATCATTTTGGACATGAAGGTGGTGTGGATCTGAACATGACCTTCAACCTACGTGAAGAACTCCCAGTTTTCCGAATTAAGGATAAGAATCGCGCGGAATTAATCACCCAAGCTTCTCCCGAGACCCTTAGGATATTGGTTACGGATGCTCGATTTGAGAACTCGAGCCGTAAGACAATAGTCAAACCTGGGTTCCTCTTCGGGATTATGTTGACTTTGAGGCCAGCACAGCTTATGATGGGGACTATAAGTGGCTGCGGAAAGTTGGGGACCGTAACATTTTCTTGCCCAATATGGAGAGAATGTTCCTCATATCATACTTCCAGTGTGCTTCAATCCCAAGGCGTATGGAGTGGCCCCTGGTTAAAGATCAAGATGGAGTTGTTCTTGGGACCCTGACTTTCCAAGGGGTCCGCACAGTTGGTTATAACCGACTAGTGACAGCTTTACGGCCAGGATTGTTTGCCAAGGAATACCCTATTGGCGAGGTGGCTAGTCCAGCAAATACTTTTGCCAAGAGATTTCTGACAAGGAAAGGAGAGTTTCCCGCACAAGGATTTAGAACTCCTGGCTGGGTTCATTCTCCAGTGATGGGGTGGTGGTCCCGGATGACCAAATTCGTTTTGGATGAATTGAAAGCACCTCTTGCTTGAGCTGGCTTGCAGATCCCTGTACGGGCCACTAAGTTTAGGATTGTCCAAAGCCACTTTCATTTCTTCTCCATATTGGAGAAGTATAATCCTGAGACTTGCACTTTCTTCACCCCTGTGGGGGAGCTGGGCTTCGCTCTTCATGAGATGCATGAAGTCTCGGGTCTTCTTCTTGGGGACTTGCCGTATGAAGAATTTGTTCCGGGATCGGCGGAACTTAAAATTTAGAAGAAGACGAGCCCTGAAATTTATTCGACTCTCTGGGAAGTCATGTGTCACTTCCACATCTGTATGCAGCAGACAGGGGCTCGAGGAAGCGGCATTAAACAAGTGTCTTGGGCGGAATATTTATTCCAGAACTTGACCAATAAGGGAGCCTTAGTGACCAAGTTACCCGCTAGCACTTTGGTGGAGGTCCAGGCCCGCATCGACGATGCTACCTCCCATTACACCAATGAGACCAAGGAAGATGTTTTCCCGGCTCATACGGAGTTTGAAAGTTTCCACTACCAAGCTCTGCTCCCTATTTCTGACA
The DNA here is from genome assembly GCA_022839385.1 of Asparagus kiusianus. Taxonomy (NCBI): domain Eukaryota; kingdom Viridiplantae; phylum Streptophyta; class Magnoliopsida; order Asparagales; family Asparagaceae; genus Asparagus; species Asparagus kiusianus. The sequence continues at coordinate 13,786 of BQKN01044060.1, forward strand.
CGGCGCTTTTGGCTGGGTATTTGATGTTGTGGCTCAAGCGGTGCGTCGTTCCTACCAGGCCGATCGATGCTCTTGCTGCTGAGGTGATCTACCCTGCTGTTCTCCTAGCACATGGGAGACCATTGAATCTGCTTTACGCCATGGTGGGCCGTTTGCAGAGTGGACTGCGAGAGTTGGCCTTGGAATTTGTTGATGTTACCGAGGTGGAGTGTGGGGGCCACAAAGCTTTCAAAACTCCCAATCCCCGGATACCATTGCCGTATACTTATCTGATGGCTTGGTACATGCTCCACTGTCCTCCTCTAATGAGTGCGGCCTCTCCTCCGGGGGACTCATTCATCCCGTTTGTGCAACGATTAGAATCTGTAAAATGGGAAGGGGGATACATGGTCAGAATTTGACAAATTTTGTCGCGGGACACCCACTACCACATATGGCGTTGTTTCCCTGATTTTGAAGGCGGCGTCTACGGAGCGAAATATCAAGACGTCGCTGGTCCTAATGGATTCACCCAGCTGAGTGGGGGTGTTTTCCATTGGCTGCTTTCTATCAGGCCTGGTTATTTGATCTTCCGACAAGGCGCTCACTATTTTATCGAGCCCTACCAGCCCTATAGGTTTGCTCGCCAATTTGGGTACGATCAAGTGTACGTTGGGAATCCTCGTCCTCAGCTCTCAGTGGTGGGAAATATATACGAAGGGGCCAGGGCTTGGTACTATTCCGTGGCAGGTTGTACCAAAGCGACCTTCAGGCTTCCCCACAAAACACCCAACTCCTATACCTCCATGAATTTCTGCAATTGGTATTTTGCCGCTTCCCAGGCTCCCAATTACAACTTGAATACATCTTGCCTGAAAGACATTAGGCATATGTATGCTTCAAGGAGGGGATCAAAGATATCCCGATTGAGAGGGATCGATGAGTTCCTGTCCATTGAAAATCAGCCTGCTGGACAGGAAGAGGAACAAACAGCTGAGCCTGTTCCCGGAGAGGAGCAACAAGTGGTTGAGCCTCCCATGATGAGAGCAGCGGGGAAAAGAAAGCTCTCCGCGGATGAAGCCGGTCGATATGAGAAGCTGATCCGTCGGAAGTTGATAGTTGATTCTCCTCCTCCTAAGGGCCAGCAAAAATCTAAGTTGATGGTTGATGCTATCAGAGCTGCTGAAGATGAGGACTAACAAGTATATTCAGTTGCAGGCTTGCCACATAGAACTGGGCTTCGTTCTCATGGCCCAGCCCTTTCAAGCGATGCTTCTTCTTACCATCCCCCCGAGGACGAAAGGGAAAATTAATGGCTGCAGATGTAGAATCTGCTTCGGTAATGGATCCTCCTAAGTCCCCTACCTTAGAATCAGGGGGGCTCGAAGGAAATTTATCCCCTCCTCCTTTAGTACTAATGTCGCAACCTGGTGGTTTAATGCCCAGTCCTACAACGGGACTTATGACTAAACCAGCTGTCGACACAGATCTTCCTGACCCTTCCGCTACCCGGGATGATGAGGAGCGAGTTGATTATGAAGGTTCCTCGATTGGTGATGGAGCTGACGAAGATAGAGGTGGTGAGGATGCTGTAGGCGTCAAAAATTGCCGATAGGTCCCCACAAACAGCTCAGTGTTAACGAGCGACGATTGAACGTCACTACCCGGTTCACAAGAATTCAATTGACGTCGGTGAGCGCCTGAAGTGAACCGACGAACTACGTGAGCCAACAAATGTCAGAATCACGGGGATACAGATTGACCAAAAACCCCGCGATCACCGCAATTGGACCAACACCCGTCGTGTCCCGATCATCCCACTGATGATCCAACCATCGGGATCAACGGAGCTCTTCGTCTGAATTCCAACGCATCCGAAATCAGTCGAATCCGAGTTCGGACGAAAAGTCAACAAAGAGTCAACGGCGGGACAACGGCGGGACAACGGCAGGACCTCGGTCTGAACCGGGGCACCCTGGGATATCTCGGCAGGCTCGAAACACCCGAGGCGCGTCTTGGCAAAGCCAAGACACCCCAAGTGGGGTGTCTCGGCTATGGCCAGCCGAGACACCCCCTTAGGGGTGTCCTCACACCAATGGTCCCCCCCTCTCTCCTTTTTGTTGGGTGTCCACATGGCCTTGGTCCCCCCTCCTTTTGTTGGGTGTCCACATGGCCTTGGTCCCCCCCTCCTTTTGGCCTCTTCCACATGGTCCCCCCAAGGGTGTCTTGGCCTCTTTTTACGGCGAAACGCCTTTTACGGTAAAACGCCTTTTACGACGAAACGCCTTTTACGACGAAACGCCTTTTACGATGAAACGCCTTTTTGGGGCAGCCCCTAGGGCCTCCTTGGTGGCCTATAAATAGACCCCTTGGGTCTCCATTCTCTTGGTCTTGGTTTTGGGAGAGAAATTTCTGATCTTAGGATTATCCTCGAGATCTGAAATTTCAGAGAGGAGCGGCGAAGCCCTGCCGGAGTAAGGAGTCGGGGTTTTCAAAGAGAGCGGCGAAGCCCTACCGGAGCGAGGAGTGAGAGCTCTTCATCAACTTCTTCTTCATTCACCCCTTTCTTTTCCTTGGTGTTATCCTTCGCAGGTGACACTAAGAAGAGCTAGTGTCTCGTTTTAGCCGAGATATAAGCTTTAAACTTCTGAGATCTTACGCGGATCGACGAAGTTCTGTTTCTATATCCCTTCACGGATAGACGAATCTCTGCCAGATTTTACCAGAACGGATCTAAAGAGTCGGCGGTCCACGGATATCAACATCCCCGTCACAGGCCAACAACCCCCGCAAGCAAGACCGAACCAAACCGGGATCTCGTGTTTATTTTCGATAAAGTTGTAATCTTTTGTTTTCATTTTATTCTGTTGTAACGATTGAAGTTGTAACAGATATCAAAGCAATGAAAACAGCAACTTTTGACGAAAACAAGCTGGCGACCACAGTGGGAGCCGCCGACCTCGCTGCCGAGATCGGAGTGACACAACCGGCCTTCAAGATCCGGGTGAATGAAGAGATCGAATACGAGTTCGATCAGAAGAAATTCGAAGAGTACCTCTCCTCCTCCTCCTCCAGATCCGCCTCTCCGCATCGGCGCGAGAAGACTTCATCTCCCAAAAGGGCTCGCGGGATCTCCAACTCCTCAATCCAAGCTCCCGCCATCGCTGCCACTACGCCCGTACCACGCAACGGCCCCGCGTCGTTCAGCGTGGTTAAGGCTGTAGACCCGGCCCTCACAACCGCCACAAAGGCGATAGGTGATGCTGTTCCGGCTCCATCGAAGAGGGCGCTCCAGAGACGTCGTCAACGCCTCGCTCAACAACTCGCCAAGGCCAGGGAGTCAAAAGATGGAGTGCGCTATGCAGAAGATTTGAAGTCGAGGCAGCGACAAGAGCAACGGCAAGCAATCAACTTCCCCTCCAAAACGGAAGCGAGTGAGTGGATCCGCGTCAAGAGGAACCGCTCCACGCTCGAGGAGCGAATCAAGAAGCGCCGTGCCTTACTTGCGCATGCCTGACTCCTCCTAAAGAAGGCGGAGGAGATGCAGCAAGAAACGGTGGTCAAGAAGCCATCTACAAGCAGATTGGTGTGGGTTCCCAAAGCAAAACCAGCACCTCCAGCAAAGAAGGGTGAAGTTATCGCCCGAAGTTCAGCAAAACCAGATCCGGCGCCTTCAACGGGGCCAGGTAAGAAAGGGGATCATTCAAGATCCCAGGTTCCTTTGACGGGTCACCTCGGTCCCTTATCAGAGAACCGAGGTAGAATACCCGTCAAAGAACGACTGGGACCATTGAAAGGTCCCCAAGTAAAAAATCAGACCGGGGGTGGAATCAATCCCCCCAAGAAAGATGAAAAAGGGAAAGCCCCTGTCACCGACCGCATTGGATTGCGAGTCGAAACAAAAGAGCTCGTTCAGTTTCTACGCTCACAAAAGCGTAAAATTGAACGGGCCACTCTTGAAAAATCCAACAAGGCATCTCATTCCCAAAGGGAAGCACACTCATCTGAGGATGAGCGTGTTATACCGGGGAGCACCCACCAACACTCTGTAGGTTGCTCCAGCTACCAAGCTGATGAGTTGTACTACAGAGCTGGGGGTATAAAAAAATTTCGTAAGAAATATGTGCAGGACATGGAGTCTCACTGCCCGTGCGCCAATATCATCAAAGCGGTGCTGTCGGAATGCTACTGTGCCCAAACCCCAAGGAGAGTTTCGGTGTTCGAGAAAATTTCCACACCGAGGCGTTCCCACAAGAAGAAGTTCGTCCGCCAAGAAGACGAATATCTAAGGGTGTCGGCTAATATGACCGGCAGAACAAGATCGACGCAACCCTTCAACCTGGATCAGCTTGCCGAGATATCCCGATGCATGACGCGGTTGCGGTCGGGAGCCATTGGCCGGAAGGACTACCGAAGGGTACCAAAGGGGCTTTCTCTAGAAGAAGAGGCGTCGGATACTGATTCAGACTCCTGCTCGGCCGTAGCGTCTGATGACACAGCATCGAGCGCGGGGCAACCTTATGCATCGCTTATGATCAGCGCCGAACAAGTAACTAAGATACTTGAAGAGGCCCTGGCTAAGCAGAAAGAGGCCTTCAAAATCGAGATGGAAACGGCCATGCTACGGATGAGGGAAGAGCACGACCAACAAATTCGCGCTCTATCTAATTAGCTCGGTGAATCCAGCCGTCGTAACCATGCTAACCAAGCAGGTAGCGATTCAGATGTGGATGAACCTCTCAATGCTGAGAACTCTCCAGTTAACCAAAACGCTGGGGGTGGTAATACAGGGGGTGGCCCCGTTATCCCACCTTCAATTTGTCCAAGCTCCGATACGAGTGAGGATGAGAAAATGAAAGATCTTGAGAGCAAAATCAACGCTCTGATGTCTGCCCAAGAGGTGAAAAAGACCGGCATTCCGTGCCCTTACCCAAGGGAGTGGGATTCAATAGCATACCCGGCGAAGTTCAACTTGATTAATTTCACACCGTTTGACGGGAAGGGTTCGCCCACACAACATCTGATCTACTTTAAATCCCACTTGGGCATGATCTCCGGTAAGGAGGCCTTGATGGTTCGGTCATTCGTGGGCACTCTTCGTGGAGCCGCCTTTGATTGGTACCGCCGTCTCAAGCCCGGAAGTATTAACAACTGGGACGATATGGAGAGCTCATTCCTCGGCAGTTTCTTTGATGACGACGACGAGATATCCATCAGGACACTATTCGATGAGAAGCAAGAAGATGGCGAGACAGTCGACGACTTCGTCAAACGCTTCAGGAATAAGGCAATGAATTGCCGAGATCCGATCATGGAGGACTTCATTCTCCAGACATGTCATAACAACCTATCTATTGAGATATTGGAAGTCATGGGAGTCGCGCCGTCCAACACTTGGAAGGACCTGAAGGTCCGAGGGGAGAAAGCCGAGCGATTCCTCCGAAGGAAGAAGACCGAGAGGGGTCAATCAATGACTAATCCTCCGAATTCTAACTTCACCTTCCGTGGTAAGGGCAAAACACCTGCAGCGGCTGTTGGTGTCAATCAGACATCGCAACAACAGCCCCGGAGACAGCAGAAGACTCCGGATCAGAGGCCTCAAAAAGAGTACTCCTTCAAGGACGAAGAGGTTCAAGCTATCTTCAAATCCCTCCTTGAAAGTAACAAGATCAAGCTCCCACCGATCATAAATCAGGAGGAAGCTGTCGATACTTCGGATCCAAAGTACTGCGCATATCACAGGAGGATCCTTCATCCCACCAAGGCTTTCTTTCCTTTAAAGAATAGCATCCAGACCTTGGTTGAAGCCGGCGTCATAACGCTAGCATAAGCCAATCAAGAGCGGTATAACTCCAGTGGGTGCACGAGTATAAACTGTATCCCCAAACTCCGACTGGTATAAGAGTATAAACTACTCCCCGACTCCGAAGAGTATACGAGTATAAACTGCTTCTCAATCCTCCGACCGGTATAAGAGGTTAAACTGCTCCCTGATACTCTAATAGGTTTATGAGTCTAAACTATTTCCTCCCTTCCACGGGAAGTTCCTAGAAGAATGCCATGCGTGGTATTCTTAAGGATAACCCGATCGTGCATCTAATTCAATGATACACCCAGTTTTACAAAGAAAAGCTGGGGGTGGATAATTCATCATTTACCACAATCAAAATCCCCTCTCGATTCCTTCAATGAACGAGAGGTCCCTAAATCAAACGATCAAACCATCTTACAGTTATGATCGTTCGGCACTTCCCACTTGGTCAAACCTGTTAAAGTTAGGGCCAAAGCCAGAATCACCTCTTGATTCCTTCAATGAACGAGAGGTCCACAAATCGAGTAACCAAACCTATAAAAGTTAGGGTTGCTTGAATCTCTTCCGATTCTCGGAGTGGAGATCCCACTCTTAGTTTCACCTTGTTGGATTCTGGGGGTGGAGATCCCACCCCGAGTCTCCTTTGCAACTGAAGATAGAATATAAAATTCTTCCTCTTCAGCACTGGGAGATAGAATATAAAATTCTTCCTCTCTCAGCCTTTCGATTCTCGGAGTAGAGTTTTCACTCCTAGTTTCGTTCTTTCGGATGCTGGGGGTGGGGGTCCCACCTCAAGTTTCCTTTCCATTGGGAGATAGAATATAAAATTCTTCCTCTTCCATTGGAAGGTTTAGTCTTTCACCGATTGAGAAAAGACACCAGAATTCCAAGTCTGGGGAATTTTATCCTGAAGCCTAAGAAGGGATGAGTCAGCGCCTAACACGCGTTGTCGGTTAGTCCTTGACCGTTAAAAAGGACAAGCCCACATATTCCACATTGTGGTAGGTCGTTATTAATAACGCCATAATCCGTGCTTCACACGTACGGGGAATTTGATCCCGAAGCCTAAGTAGGGATAAATCAACGCCTAACACGCGTTGCCGGGTAGTCTATTCCCATGAGAAAGACGAAGTCTACGTATTCAATATCGTAGCACTAAAAGAGTTAACTCTTTTAGCATGACGTCACATGCAGAACGGACTTAAACAATCTGCATGCTAGCCCGACTCAAACGGTAGTCGGTAAAGGCTCATCAAACCCGTTGATGGCTGAGAATTTGCCAAAAATTCTATAAATGCGAGTCATTGACGCACCAGCTCCATTAGTTGGTCTCGTGACTCGAGCATCCAACAACTTCAGAATGGGATCCACATATGCAGATGAATCAGCTTTAACAGTTGGTCCTGTAACCCCTCCACAAATTTCAGTTGACTTTCGACGATTTGAAACCCTAAGGGTGGCGCCGGTCAACGCGTAGCCCTAGGTCAACGCCACTCAGCGCGTTGCGACATAAGCTCAACCCACGCGGTTCCAAAAACCCTAAGGTGGACGCCGGTCAACGCGTAACCTTAGGTCAACGCCGGACAGCGCGTTGCGTCAAAAGTCAACACGTAGCGACGAAAGTCAACACGTGACGACAAAAGTCAACCCAAGCGGTTCCAAAACCCTAAGGTGGACGCCGGTCAACGCGTAACCTTAGGTCAACGCCGGACAACACGTTACGTCAAAAGTCAACACGTGGTGACGAAAGTCAACACGTGACGACAAAAGTCAACCCAAGCGGTTCCAAAACCCTAAGGTGGACGCCGGTCAACGTGTAACCCTAGGTCAACGCCGTTCAGCGCGTTGCGACAAAAGTCAACGCGTGACGACGAAAGTCAACACGTGACGACAAAAGTCAACCCATGCGGATCTGAAACCCTAGGATGAACGCCGGTCAACGCGTAACCCTAGGTCAACACTAATCAATGCGTTGCAACGGAAGGTCAACACACAGCAATCCGAAACCCCAAGTCAACACGATGTGATAGGGATAGTAAGTTCAAAAGTCAACTCAATAACATGAGCCAAACTCAATCCACCAGCTGTAGACTCGAGACTCCGACGACAGCCAGTCGATAAACGCAGCGCCGGGACAACTTCGGTTATTCGACAAAGCATCGGATAAACCGAAGAAATCAAAGGAGCCAAGAGTTGAAGCGAACCACAGGTCCCTTAGGCCGACTGAAGGCTGGACTAATCATATCCAAAGTATTCTGGTCTCTTCTATAAAAGAAATGAGTCCGAAACACTTTGGAGGGGGTATCTGTAGGCGTCAAAAATTGCCGATAGATCCCCACAAACAGCTCAGTGTTAACGAGCGACGATTGAACGTCACTACCCAGTTCACAAGAATTCAATTGACGTCGGTGAGCGCCTGAAGTGAACCGACGAACTACGTGAGCCAACAAATGTCAGAATCACGGGGATACAGATTGACCGAAAACCCTGCGATCACCGCAATTGGACCAACACCCACCGTGTCCCAATCATCCCACTGATGATCCAACCATCGGGATCAACGGAGCTCTTCGTCTGAATTCCAACGCATCCGAAATCAGTCAAATCCGAGTTCGGACGAAAAGTCAACAAAGAGTCAACGGCGGGACAACGGCGGGACAACGGCAGGACCTCGGTCTGAACCGGGGCACCCTGGGATATCTCGGCAGGCTCGAAACACCCGAGGGGCATCTTGGCAAAGTCAAAACACCCAAGGGGTGTCTCGGCCATGGCCGAGACACCCCAAGGGGTGTCTCGGCTATGGCTAGCCGAGACACCCCCTTAGGGGTGTCCTCACACCAATGGTCCCCCCCTCTCTCCTTTTTGTTGGGTGTCCACATGGCCTTGGTCCCCCCTCCTTTTGTTGGGTGTCCACATGGCCTTGGTCCCCCCCCCCTCCTTTTGTCCTCTTCCACATGGTCCCCCCAAGGGTGTCTTGGCCTCTTTTTACGGCGAAACGGCTTTTACGGCGAAACGCCTTTTACGACGAAACGCCTTTTTGGGGCAGCCCCTAGGGCCTCCTTGGTGGCCTATAAATAGACCCCTTGGGTCTCCATTCTCTTGGCCTTGGTTTTGGGAGAGAAATTTCTGATCTTGGGATTATCCTCGAGATCTAAAATTTCAGAGAGGAGCGGTGAAGCCTTGCCGGAGTAAGGAGTCGGGGTTTTCAAAGAGAGCGGCGAAGCCCTGCCGGAGCGAGGAGTGAGAGCTCTTCATCAACTTCTTCTTCATTCACCCCTTTCTTTTCCTTGGTGTTACCCTTCGCAGGTGACACTAAGAAGAGCTAGTGTCTCGTTTTAGCCGAGATATAAGCTTTAAACTTCTGAGATCTCACGCGAATCGACGAAGTTCTGTTTCTATATCCCTTCGCGGATAGACGAAACTCTGCCGGATTTTACCGGAACGGATCTGAAGAGTCGGCGGTCCACGGATATCAACATCCCCGTCACAGGCCAACAACCCACGCAAGCGAGACCGAACCAAACCGGGATCTCGTGTTTATTTTCGATAAAGTTGTAATCTTTTGTTTTCATTTTATTCTGTTGTAACGATTGAAGTTGTAACAGATATCAAAGCAATGAAAACAGCAACTTTTGACGAAAACAGATGCTGAAGTTAGCAATTTGCCGGGTGATGATGCGGAAGATGAAGAGCATACTTCCATGGATGACATAACCATTTTTGATGACGCTCCCAAGGCTCCATCTGATAAAGCATCTGGTTATACTCCTTTCCATCTCACCGGTAAGATTAGTTTGTTTCGACTTATTCTGCATGTTTTTTCCGCGTTCCGACTGTTTTTTCGTGCAGGCTTACCTACTCCTGGGACTACTTCTGCTGCTCTTTTAGAGCAAGAACCTGCGCCAACGTCGACTCCTTTGCCAGAACATTTACCTGGCTTATCCACGACAGCTGCTTCACCGGTCACGTTGCCCGAGACTACAGTTGTGATTCCTCTTTCGGAACAGCAGCTCATACCAGTGTCAGCTCCTTTGCAGGAGCAAACTTTACATGACTCTTCTGTGGTAGATACTTCACCGAAAGCGGTGATGAAGATCTCACTCACCCCAATAGAGGCTGGGCTAAGCTCATCTCAGGCGAAGGCATTGATGGCTTTGACCTCAAGTCCTTCGCAACTGAACATTTCAATTGCTTCTGCAGCTTCGGCACCTGGATCGCCTGCTAGTCATCATCTTAACGCACCAATCTCAGTTGCTGAAGGGGTATCTTCGGGTGCGGTTTTCAGTCTCGCTAATGCGCTTAAATTCCTTCAAATCTCTTTGGTATATCTAAACAGCCTTGCGAAGACGGTAGTTGAGTACATGGTGAATGGTCAAGGAACTTTGAACTCCTTTCGACCTCTTCTAGAGGCTGGTTTAAATGGAGTCAGGAGCGTAGGCGACACTCAATGGTTCGAGCGCTGTTCAGAGATTATTCTTCATTTGGAGGAGAAATTACAACGCTTCGAGATAATGGGCCATAGCGAACTTCAGCCGCAAATTATGTCAACTCTGGCTAGTCTTCAGGTCGCAGAAGTGGTTCACCGAGAAGCACTAGAACGGGACTTAGCTGAAAAAGAGCGTCAGATCGCAGAGCTTCGTGAGCGTAACATTCGGAAGCGAGAAGAACTAGAATGCTCAACTGCTTCTATGAATTTGCTTCGGGACAGACTTGTTGAAGCTGAAGCTGAAGTCCTACGATTGAAGGCTGAACTTTCTCGCGAAGAAAGCATTATCAACATCCTACGTACCCAAAATGCAACTGGTTCTTTGGAGTATCATACACATGCTCAAGCCCTGGAACAGGCCAGGAATGAAGTGGCAGCCATCATCATTCCAAATGAGGATGAACTCCGGGCTAAGGCTGAAGCTATGGTGCGAGCTAATCACGAGAAAAAATTAGCTGAACTCAAGACTCAACTCATATCTTTTGATTTGATGCGTGAGTGAATTTGGTTTTTGTAATGTTCTTTTGACAAGAACAAGTTTGTTTTGTATCACCTTCTTCTAACTCTTGAATAAAAAGTGATATTAGTCCCTCATTGTTTCTTGCATTTGTCATGTTTTGATTTTAAATAACAAATCACGAGAAATGCCCGAGGTGTATTCACGACTTAGCGTAGATTTCTAGGATAGCCCGGAGTTAGAAAGTTTCTTTTATTATCATTTAAGATAACTCTAGAAAATTTCAAAATGTTGGGGATAAATGTTGAATCATTCTCCCGGAACAGAGCTAAAGAGTAGAATTCTTCCTGTGTTATTTTGTCTTTAAACACTGAAAGAAGTTTATGAGTGCCAGAGGTGTAATTTTAACTTAGCGTGGATTTTCTCCTATGGGGAGATTCCGAACTTTTCCTTATTATCACTAAGGATAGCCCTTGGAAAGTACTTAGTCCATTGGGAATCTTATGAGAACATCTCTTATATAGCGGGGTAAAAAGGGTTCAAATAAGAGGGTTTAGACTGTTAGAGGTGAAAGGTTAACATAATAGGAAAGGGTGTTATGATCGGAGCAATTTTGAGGACTTATCGCTCTATTGGAGAGAGTCGATAAGTTGATTTTTTTTGTCAGAGGTGTAATTTTAACGTGACGTCTGAGAAATTGCGATCGGAGCAATTTTGAGGACTTATCTCTCTATTGGAGAGAGTCGATAAGTTGGTTTTCGTCAGAGGTGTAATT
>BQKN01044062.1:0-10760 GCA_022839385.1 Asparagus kiusianus
TTAGCCACGGGCTCAGCACCCTACAACCGATAGGGGTCAGTGGCTACGGAGAGTTAAAAAAATTAGAAGGCAGTCGAAAATATTGACAATTTTCCATCAGCATCAGCATCATCATCATCATCATCGTCAACATAATTAAGCTTCCCAAAGTCTGCCAACATTATTATGGGTCGTTGCGAGGCATGTGGAGTCACATGCACCAAAACCGCTTTGAGAATCATTAAGAATCAACCGCCATCATTTTTACTCTGCCCAACGCAATCTAATCCCAATTCCTGTTTCAGACTCCTGTGTAGATGATGAACTACGTAGTTTCTCTTTTTATGGCCTTTCTCCTTTTCTCATGAAACAAAATTCTTAGGGCCCGTTTGGTTGTATGTTTTTACCATGTAAAATGATGAAAAATGTAAAAAAGTGGGTCCCAATGTCAGTTTTCACCACTTTCAATTGTTTATTTGTAATTGTGAAAATAGTGTAAAGTGGTTTCATATGCTGATGTGGCTTGTAAAGTGATTTCATAAAAAAAAACATGATTTTAGGAGAAAGCTGACATTGAAGTCAGGAAAAAGTAATTCCAACTAATATGATCACTTGAGTAGGGACCACTTTTTACACTTTCCAAACAAACAATTAAAGTTTTATTTTGCAAACCAAACAAGTGTTTTATGATTCTAATGGAATCAAAAACAAACAAAGAAAAGTGTAAAAGTAAAAATGATGAGGTGGACAACAACTTTCCAAGTTGTGTCATAAATACACAACTTTACCAACAACAACCAAACAGCCCCTTAGAGATTTATGCCAGCGATAGGCAAGTTAGTCGACGGGCGCGCGCTTGTTGGGAAGAGTTCGAAATTGAAAAAAATTTCAATGACCCAAAATATAGGGAGGGACAAGTGAGGTGTTCTCATCCTATTGGATAATGAGTTGGCCATCATTAAAGGGACAAGTGATGTGTTCTCATCCTATTACATAATGAGTTGGCCATCATTAATGATGGCCAACTCATTATCCAATAGGATGGGGACACCTCACTTGTCCTCTTTATTGGTCCCATATTTTAAGTCCCTGTAGCAAAGCTCGGAGTGGGGATCACATGTCGTTAGTACTACTAATAAGGCCCGTAAAATCGCACATCATATATTTCACTGTCAATTTTTGATCAATGTGTTATATGTGTCAAACTACCGTATTTCTATCCGTGCAAAGAATACGTATATAAAATCAATAATAACGGTGGAAGAAGTCAACATAAGTAGAGAAGAGTCAATGTATATAAAATATTGAATTGGGTTAATTGTTAACTTCGAAGTAAGGGGCATCGTCATTATAAACTCATTATTGCAAGTGAAATTCAGTAACTCTAGGTATCGACAAAAGTTAAATCTGAAAAAACTCTTGTAAACTTAAGTAGGTGGAGTACTCTGCCCACCAAATTTATTTTATCTCGTTATTTGCTTTAAGGTTTGCGTTCATGTGTCAATGCATGAGCACACATCTCAAAGGATATCCTAGGGATAAAAAAGCTTATGGACATAACACTCAGTCGGCATAAATTTATAGAAACTTTATTCAAGAGAATAATATATATAACGAATTATACAAGAAGTTTTTCTTTGAAACATTGAGCATCAATTTGATTCATCAACATTTTTAATTTTGTAGTTTGCCCTCAAACCATTCAAACACAACACACTGTATCCTGGAATCATATGTTGTGGAGAAACTCAGAAAAACCAGCTTTTCTGTCATAAGTCGACTCATGCACACGCATAAGTCGACTTATGGTAAGTCGACTTGTGTCTGTGCACGAGTCGACTTACGTTCTGTTCTGAAATTTTTGTTTTGCGCTCAGTCAAGTCGACTAATGGCGACTGTTAAGTCGACTTATGTCCTCTGTTAAGTCGACTTACGATCTGTTTTTGAATTGGTGTTTTTTGCTCTGCCAAGTCGACTTATGGCCTTTGATAAGTCGACTTACAACGGGTTTTTAGCCTGTTTTGGTTTCCTGTTCTGTTTGGGATTGGTGTTTGCTATAAATACAAACACACGTTTTAGGATTTCTTTGACTTGATTAGGAATTGTTTTGGGGATATTGGAGCACAGAAAAGAGAGATCTTTCTGAGCTATTGGTTATGGTTATTGTTTGAGAGATTGAGAGCTTTATTGGTGAGATTAGTTGATTGGTTTGAGTGATCTTGTAATCTCAGTTTGTACTCTCCTTCTCTATAGTGAAAATCTCATCCCCTTCTTGGCCCGTGGATGTAGGCAACTTACCGAACCATGTTAAAATTGGTTGTTTGAGTTTGTGCCGTTATTTTTTGTTTGTTTGGTCTTCTCTCGGCATTTGGTTTGGTTTCTCGAAACACATAGGTCTGGTGGCTTCTGTTGTGCGCGGCGAAAGCTTCGAGGAGCGACACGAACAATTTAAGAGATAAACCACAACCAATAAGCAAATCACAACCACAGAAAGAACAAATGATTTATGTGGTTCAGCAAGTTGCTTACGTCCACGGGGCAAGGAGGGGGGAGTTCTTACTATTAGAAATCAAGGGAATACAAATAGAGTTACAAATCTCACCGATCAAACCCTAAAATAAAGCTCTAGATCTCTCACAAATCTTTCACAATTGGATGCAGTAATCCTCTCCAAAAGACTGCTCAAAATCGTCTTTGCTTAACCCTAAGTAATTAGGTTTAGGGTTATATATCAACTCAGAAACGAACCGGGTTAAAAACCAAGCCCAGCCCAAAATCAGTCTGCGGTCGACCGTGACGGTCAACCGCGCAGGTATCACGGTCGACCACGGTGATCGACCGAACCAAAAGCCCGAGAGCAGAATCGATTACAATCATGGCACGGTCCACCGCGACGGTCGATCGAATCTCATCCCGAGACCAAAAACACCCACAGGGTCCTCGCGGTCGACCGCCTTCAGCTTCGAGTCCTAGTGGCCTTTGTGCATGTTCGCGGTCGACCGCGACGGTCGATCGCCAGTCTGCCTGGCTGATTCTTCTGCTGTTTTTCTGTACTCTTTCGCTATTTCTTCAATTCTCCACCTTAGCAAATGTTTCTACCAAAACTGAGCCGACACCAAATCATCCAAAAGTTCCGCAACAAGTTCGGGAACCAACACTAGAGCTAAAACGTGATCTCCCCCTAATCTGAATAAACAAAACCGGCTACATCTGAAAGACTGCATACGTATCCTCTTGCCTAAGGAATTAAGCCGAACGTAGTTCATCCAAATAGCCTCCAAAAGCCTCAACACTGAAGAATGTTCAAAAACTTCAAACAATGACCAAATTTCACTCCTGAAACAACTTTGGTCAACATATCTGTAGGGTTGTCGTTCGTGTGGACCTTCTCCAATATGACGTCTCCATCATCCAAAACGTCACCAACAAAGTGAAATCTGACATCGATGTGCTTCGTGCGCGCATGATAAACATGGTTCTTCGCCAAATAGATAGCCGACATGCTATCACAAGATACCCGAATAGTCTACTGTGCAATCCCCGAGTCCTCCAATAATCCATGCAACCACAAGCCTCCTTCACAGCTTCAGTCACCGCCATATACTCCGCCTTTGTAGTAGAGAGAGCCACTGTGGACTGAAGTGTACATCGCCAACATACAGGTGCACCTGCCAATGTAAAAGCATAACCTGAAGTGGACCGGCACTTGTCAAGATCTCTAGCATAATCTAAATCCACATAACCAATACAATCCTGCCCATTCTTCTCATCCTTCTGGAATATCAAACCAACATCCACGGTGCTTCCAACATACTGTAGAATCCACTTCACGGTCTCCCAATGACCCTTTCCGTGGTCGTGCATGTATCTCGATACCATGCTCACGGCCTATGATAAATCTAGCCTCATACACACCATCACATAAATCATGCTACCTACTGTACTAGCATATGGGACCTTTGACATGTAATCTCTATCCTCAACTGAAACAGGTGACATCAACGCTGAAAGCTTGAAGTGGGGAGCTATAGTGTGCTAACTGCTTTTACATTTCTATCAAAGCTGGATTTCTTCAACATCTTCTGCAAGTAGCTTTTCTATGTAAGTTTCAAACTCCCTTTCACCCTGTCTCTCTATCTCCATACCCAATATCTTCTTTGTTTCTCTAAGATCCTTCATCTCGAACTCGGATGTCAGCTCCTCTTTTAACTTTCGAATAGCCGAAGAATTCCTGGAAGCAATAAGAATATCGTCAACATATAAAAGTAAATATATATGCTCACCATCCTGTAGCTTGTGCATATAAACACATGGGTCATATGGGCTCCTTGTGTACCCTCGGCCAATCATAAAGCCGTCGAATCTCTTATATCACTGGCTTGGTGACTGCTTCAAACCATAAAGAGACTTCTACAGCTTACAAACCAAATCTTTCTTTCCTGCAGCTTTGAATCCCAAGGGTTGTGTCATATAGATCTCCAAATCTAATTCACCGTGTAGAAAGGCTGTCTTTACATCCATCTGGACCAAATCCAAATCCAACTGTGCCACCAACGCTAATAAAATCCGTATCGACAAATGCTTCACAACGGGTAAAAATACCTCGTTGTAGTCAATGCCCTCAAGCTATGCATATCCCTTGGCAACCAATCTGGCTTTGAACCGAATGTCCCCAATAGAAGATCCCTCCTTCTTCGCATATACCCACTTGTAACCTATAGCTCTCTTACCTTTAGGTAGATGTGCAAGTGTGCAAGTATCATTCTTATGAAGAGATTGCATCTCCTCCTCCATGGCTTCCCTCCACTTGATCAAATCGGGACTAGACTCTACCTCCCTGAATGTGGATGGAACCATATCATTAACGACCTCCATTGATAATGCATATGCGACCATGACATCATTATACCTAGCTGGCCGATGAATTACTCTCCTCAGTCTATCCGGTGTAATGGACCCTTGAACATGACCATGTTCCTGAGTCACATAATCTATTGTATCCTCTATCTGCCCGGCTGTTATCTCATCTCCTCCCAGTGTCATCTCTGTAAGAGCCTCGATGGATATAATGCTCTCTGGAGTGGGTAGAGTCACATCATCCTCCATCTGCTACGATATCTCTCCTGTATGGTCTCCCTCCACCTGCTGAGGGACTCGAGGCCTCATTATGTATGCCTTATCAAATGTGATATCTTTACTAATAACTATCTTCTTATCCTGTGGATCCCATAACTTGAAGCCTTTGACTCCATCTCTAAATCCCACAAAGACTGCTTTCCTCACTCTCGGATTTAATTTACCATCACTGACATGATAATAAGCTGGACATCGAAATATCCAAAGCGACTCATAGTCACTAGCCACCGAACCAAACCAACGCTCTAAAAGAGTCTTCCCGTCTATCACAGTGCACGGCAACCTATTAACGAGATGGCTTGCATAAACCAACGCCTCGGCCCAAAAGGATCTAGGCAATCCATTCTGCGTCATCATACATCACACCTTCTCCAGCAAGGTACGGTTCAATCTCTCAGCCATCCCGTCCTATTGCGGTGTCTCTCGAACTGTGAAGTGTCTTCTAATGCCGTGATCCCGGCAAAACTACAGAAACAGATCACTCTTGTACTCTTCACCGTTATCTGAACGTAGAGTCTTTACCTTTCTACCTATCCGCAGCTTCACTTTCTTCTTCCACTCCACAAAAATATCCAGGACCTGATGTTTATGCTTCATAGGGTCTAGAATAATCATCAATGAAAGTGACAAAATAGTTGGCCCCACCAAGAGATGTGTTCTTGGAAGGACCCCAAACATCTGTGTGAATGTAATCAATGTACCTCGGGTAAAACCTCAAGACATGCTCCCTGATAAAAACTCCCCTCTTCATCTTGAACTGGTAAAACCTCTTCTTCAAGTGAAGTCGATTCTCAATGCTCTTCGTAAGATACTTCTCATTGAGTGTTTCCCACATCTTCTTCGCAAACGTCTCGTTCATAACATCACAAATAAGATCCAGCGTCAAGCATGACCTAATAACACCACAAGTTCTACTGTTCATCTTCCTCCAAACCTTGTCCTTCATATCAGCGGGCTTCTCTTTTAACTCAAGAGTCTAATTCTGTGCATCCAAGACGTCCATCACCTGACACCTCTACAATCCGAAATTGATCTTGTTCGTCGAACTTCAGAACATCAATCTTCATGTTATTGATGCTCAGACTCTGTATCGCCTTCGTAAGAAACGAACCTGATGTGCTTGCATCTCCCATGTTGTCGATCTAACTCTTCAGATAGGAATCTTCACTGAATCCTTCGAACGAGCCTGAAGCTCTGATACCAATTATTGTGCGCGGCAGAAACTTCGAGGAGCGACACGAACAATCCAAGAGATAAACCACAACCAATAAGCAAATCACAACCACAGCAAGAACAAACGATTTGCGTGGTTCGGCAAGTTACCTACGTCCACGGGGGAAGGAGGGTGAGTTCTTACTATTAGAAATCAAGAGAATACAAATAGAGTTACAAATCTCATCGATCAAACCCTAAAATAAAGCTCTAGATCTCTCACAAATCTCCCACAATTGGATACAGCAATCCTCTCCAAAAAACTGCTCAAAATCGTCCTTGCTTAACTCTAAATAATCAGGTTTAGTGTTATATATTAACTCAGAAACGAACCGGATCAAAAACCAAGCCCAGCCAAAAATCAGTCTGCGGTCGATCATGACGGTCAACCGCGCAGGTATCGCGATCAACCACGACAGTCGACCGAACCAAAAACCCGAGAGCAGAATCGATTACAGTCATGGCGTGGTCGACCACGGCGGTTGACCGAATCTTATCCCGAGACCAAAAACACCTACATGGTCCTCGCGGTCGACCGCCACGGTCGACCGCCACGGTCGACCGCTTTCAGCTCCGAGTCCTAGTGGCCTTTGTGCACATTCACGGTCAACTGCGACGGTCGACCGCCAGTCTGCCTGGCTGATTCTTCTGCTGTTTTTCTGTACTCTTTCGTTATTTCTTCAATTAACACCTACAGTGTCCTCGCGGTCGACCGTTACGATCGACCGCCTTCACCTCCGAGTCCTAGTGGCCTTTGTGCATGTTCACGATCGACCGCTAGTCTGCCTGGCTGATTCTTCTGCTGTTTTTCTGTACTCTTTCGCCATCTTCAGCTTTCGCGCGCACAACATCTGTACTGTGTATATTACATAATGAAAATGTTACCAAATAAATTCTTTATTTTTATAATCAAACCAAAAGGCTCAAACTAAGACATGAGGAAAAAGCCATGCATTATTATTATTAAACACTATTTTACGAAAAAAGTAGGCAAGGTGTCTTACTCACACAAAGAATACATATTAATACTAAAAACATGGTAAAGTAGTGGAGAGACCACTGCAATATCATAACCGTTGATTTGTTTAGTGAACATTTGATTTGTTTAGTGATTATTTTAGACTTACCTTTGAGTTTAAATTACGAAAATAGTACAATTCACGGGGGGTTGATGAGTGTTAGATATGAAGTAAATTATAATGTCCCACTATATAAATCTATAATTATCATTAATGTAGTGGTCTCTTCACTAATTTTTTTAGTAGTAGAGATGATCCAAATCCCTCCAAATATAGATTACGTATTAATACTAAAAACATGGTACAAAGTAGTGGAGAGACCACTGCAATATCATAACCGTTGATTTGTTTAGTGAACATTTGAGACTTACCTGTGTAGGCGTCAAAAATTACATATAGGACCCCGCACACGGCTCAAGACTGAGAGGAGACAATAAACATTGCTATTCGAGTCACATAAGCTCATTTGACAATGATGAACGCATGAAGTGAGTCGACGAACCAAGCGAAGCAACAAAATTTCGGAATAATCGAAACACAGATGATTCGGGAGCTACACATCGCTTACGAAATACGAAGCACCCCTCGTGTCCCATTTACTCCACACATGATTCAATCATGAGAGCTTGTAGATCTCCTCTGTTTGTTGGAAATTTGCAGTAAAAAGACAATGAAAGAAAATTTGACTTGTATTCTCTCAAAATCAATTACAATTTGGATTCCGATTACAAAAGAGAGGAGAATGAATTTGATTCTCCCCTTTGTTTAATTCTGGGTTCTTCTTGGTAGCGATGGAGTGCTTCCTTCGATTGATCGCGTCGAACTTGCTCTCCGTTGACGATCCGACCGTACTATCTCACTGGAACAATTGACTTGTTTGATGAATTCGGTTTAGAACTCTCGATGAGTATAAAGAACTCGGAACGAGTTGAGAACTCTGAAGAGAGTTGTTGAAAACCGAATAACTGGTTTGATATGATTAACTTACGTCGCAAGCTTAATCACAAACTCTTAAATGAGTTTCAGAACTCAGAATGAGTTGAAACTCTGTATCAGAGTTGTTAGAACCGAAGATTCGGTTAATAGCCAAGTTGATTCTCCACTAATGGAGGGATTTTCTGAGATTTGATGATCTCCAAAAAATCTCCCTCTTCGTGTTGTTGAACTGCCGAGATTTGTTGACTTTAGGCGGTTTTTGATGCCAGCTCTTTCAACCTTCTACGGTTTTGTTGCTGGAACCGATCAACCAACCAAAAATCATCCACCAACCAACCACCCTTACTCAGTTGAGTAAGTCGGTTATTTATAGAGAGATTAGGGCGTAACCAATCCCTCAATCTGCTCCTGAATAAGCAAAAATCCCTCAGAACGTGGGATAACGGTTTTAAAGCCGTTCACCTGCGTGTTTGAACGAGTCATACGCTTAATCTGGCGTTATGGACCTTAACTCTGCGTCTGAGGGTTGAGACGCAGAGTTAAACCTTTTGACAAAGGTTGAAAACGCACAGGCCGCATGCGTTCTAGAATTAGAAACGCACAGGTCACTTGTGCATTCAACTCTGCGTCAAGAATTTGGGACGCACAGTTGAGTTTGTTAAAGAACGCACATTAAGTATGCGTTTTGGTGATTTTAACTCTGCGTTGCAGAGTTAAGTATCTGCTGGCGAACGCACAGGATATGTGCGTTTGGAATTTAAGAAACGCAGGAATTAACTCTGCGTTTAAGAGAGGTTATTGACTTGTAACCTCGTCTATTATGATATTGCAAAGGTCATTGCTTATTGATCTTTGCCTGTTATAAGGTATGAGAGTCGTCAATTGTAACTCTCACCATCGATTGTGAAGGCCATTAAATAGAATTTTCATCTGCTGTCGGAAGCGTCGTCAAATTGTAACTCCTTTCGATCTGTGTGAAAAGTCTTCTATTTGCAGCTTTCGATTGTCGGCGCGAAAGCTATTTGATTGTAGCTTTCATTATGAAAGCTAGTCGGGAATCAACATCCATAGTGTCTTTTAGACGAATATTTGCCCACAGCTCTCTACCAAGTAACTCACCAACTAAGTCCAACCTTTTATTTCTAAAATCATTACACTGCTCATCAGCATCTCTAATAGTTACTAATATAATATTAGTCATGCTGTTGTCGCAGCCATCAAGATCAATCATCTCAGAAATGAAGTCGTGTTCGTGGCGATTGTGGAGTGGTGAATGCAGTGATTAGAAAGTCGTCTGATTGTGACTTCCATTGTCAAAGCTTGATAGGGATCAGCTATCCATTGTGATTTTTTAGACAGCCTACAGAACCCCCTCCAAAGTTTTCGAAAGTTCACGGTTGACTGGGACGAATTTTCGGAATACTTTGGATCCCAAAAATTAGCGGACTGATTGTTCATTTCATCTGATCTGAAAACATTGCTGAACTTTGGCTGATGGTAAATCGTTTGTACTCATCCAATATATTTTTCAGTGGAGTCACCTGTTTCTTCTTGGCTTTAGTCGCCTTGATAGTTGACATTAGCCTCCCTCTATTTATTTGGAACCATGTCTTAGCTATAAACATAGAGGAACTCATGTGGTTGAGTCAGAACGCACAGGTAAACTCTTTGTACCATCGAACTGAAACGCAGAGTTAAATTCTGCGTTTAAATGTTCAGCTAATGCAAACGCACAGTTGGATTCTCTGTGCTGAGGCATTAAAACGCAGAGTTAAATTCTGCGTTCAAAAACTCAAACGACACAGACGCACAGGCCGTGTTTGGCGGGATCCTCTAATCCTGACCTGATTTGACAGCTCATAGCTGTCTATAAATAGACCGCCATGGGTCAAATCAAAAGTCACCCGACTTTTTGCCTCTCCTCTTTCAGAAGATTTTTAACGAAGACTCTTCGTTTTCCACTCCGGTGATCTCGTTCGTCTTCTCCGATTCTTCGCCATGGGTTCCAAGAGAAAGGCCGCTCCTCGCCCCCGATCTACTGCTGCAGCGGTGCCGCCGCCTCAGACTCCACCCGTTGGCGGTAAGTGTCGCTCTTCGTGGCCGTCAAACTTGCTTCGGCGAGTTCTTTGAAAAAGCCTTAGATGGGTTGCCGTCAAACTTGCTCCGGCGAGTTCTTTCCGAAAAACCCTAGATGGGTTCTTGCAAACGAGGAAGACGACTCGTTTTGACATTGTTAACGCAGAGTTAGGACTCTGCGTTCTGAATTTGAAACGTCAGGGCTTGACCCTGCGTTTATGGAATCTGAACGCTGGGTCTGGACTATGCGTTCGAATGATTAACGCAAAGTTCGACTTATGCATTGACGAATTCTAAACGCCAAGCCTGAACTGTGCGTTCGAGAAATTTAACGCAGAGTTCGACCTTTGCGTTGATGAATTTTAAACGCCAGGTCTGAACTGTGCGTTCAACAGATTTAAC
>BQKN01044064.1:0-13965 GCA_022839385.1 Asparagus kiusianus
AAAAAAACCCAGACGGAGTGAGAGAGAGAACGAGGTTTTGGCTCAAATGCAGTGCGCACTAAATTTAGTACTTGATTACTATCTTTAAATTTTTTTTAAAAACTTTTTGGGTTGTTTCATTGAGCTTATGACAAGAAAGTGAAGCCCAAGGAGCAATGTGAGACCAAAAATAATTGAAGGAGCAACAAGGAAACAAACTCAACAATTTAGGGGGCATTTACACACTATAAATAGTTCAAAGAGTAAGAAGAAACAAATCTAACAATTTAGGGCGAAAGGAGCATATATATTAAGATGAAAGTCTAAGAAAAAGCCCAAGTATTAAATTCAAGAGTCGTAATCTAACTCCTATGATTCTCTCTATCATCCTTTATTTGATAATTTTACTTTTAAAAATGAATAAGCACCTTCTTTTCCATTTCCCTTCATTGATATTACAAGTTTAATTAAAATCCAAAATAGAATAAAATTTTAATATCTAAAAGGAATTTTCGCATTACTGAAAAGTAATAAAGCGAGGCGAAATAAAAGAGTCCAACAATTCAATCAGAGGGTCTACCAGCCAAAATGATACTACAAGAATACTAAGTTTAAAATCTCCATAATTAATACTTTATATGGTTCTCACAGTATTAAATTCTGATTCAGGACTGGATAATAAATTTAAAAAATAATAATAATAAGGGATAACTGTGAAATTAAGCCTTTGACAAATACTCTCTGAACCTTGGGGCGTTTTGCACAAAACACCTACAAACTTTATAAATTTGATATAACCTATGGACTACATAAATCACAGACTTCACAGTAAATGCCATTGAATTATGTCACTAATCATGACCCAAGATTGTTATTTTACGTTACCCCAAATCGAAACAATCGACTTCCAAATCCGTTCACATCTCCCATGCTTATACGAACTTACAGGGTTACACCTAAATTGCATGTCACACGAGAGCAATTTAAAGAAGTAAAAAAAAACAATTAACATCTTTCTGTATTAATTTAAAAAGTATCCTGATCCATTAGATATATATTAAATGTGAAAAAATCGTTATGAGATCATCTATATTAATGCAGAAACCATCCAATGAAATACACAATTTGATATCATCTGAATCAAACTCAATTGATATAATAAAATGATCGGCTGTTAACGGTAGATAACAGGGAAAATTAAAGCAAAATCCCCTCTCTTTTTCTATTCTTTTGAGAAGGATACATCATACATCTATGAAAAAACTTATTGAGAAAAATCTATAAAACTTAACCTCTACTGTGATTGAACATCATCAGAAGTCTGCAATAATCTGCAGAAGCAACAAATGTCAAATACAATAACTACATGGCTTGCCACAATTCCTCTTCAACATGCAGGAATTATTATTAGGATTAATTGCGGATAGAGCCCCAAAGTATCACTTTTTCGAACTAACTGCTAATTTTGTTTTTGCAGATAGACCAGTGTAGAAAAATCACCTAGTGGGTCTTATCTACAAAACTAAAACTCACGGTAAAGTAAGTGCGAAACAACAATATACAGGATCCATCAGTAATTAACCCTTATAATTAATAGAAAAACTCACTTGAAAAGCCAATACTGCACATACATGTTGATCCATAGACAAGTACAGTGGACAAGTACAGTATACATTATTGTCCATGCCCAAAGGCTCAAGCAGCAAAATAGCTGCCTAAGATAAAACACAAGTCTTTAAACTTGAAGTTTACACATGCAAGGAGATTCTAATTAATATTACACAAGTTAGTAATGTTTCGATGATTTGATTTAAACATATGTAGTAACCTAGGAGAGCAAGGAAACCAAAGAGACAAACTCAGATGTAACCCTTCCCTTGGATCGTGTATTGATCACGAAGTGCTCTGGGTATTTTCTAAGCAGTGTCAACAGACCAAACCATGGCCTTCCTTTGCTCTCGCTCTGTGGCCACTCCTCGGATGTTAGGTATCTTCTTACCCTGCTGTGATGCCATACTTTCTCGTATTGTTCAAGAAGCTGCTTTCGGTCATGAAATACAAGGGGGGAAATAGATTATTAGATAATGGACAGATAGAAAGTAGAAACTGTAAGTGCACAAAAATGAAGCAAAATTTTGAGTTTTTCCAGGAAGAACAGATAATGAGCAGGCATAACTAGATATTTTGAAGAAAAGCCCAAGTACAATCTTCTTCATGGAACCAATGTTTAATTACCACTTGCCATATACCCTACGAAGCTAAGGGTTTCTCAACATTAAACATAAATCTGGAGCGCAGAATGGACCAGTTTGAAAGTTTCTAAGATTTGTAACAAGAGATGATGAAATTAAGAAATTATGGCATTTCCCTCTTAAGACGTGTCCAGAGGTTGTTTTAAGATATGTAGGAAGGACTTGCTGGCATGAATTCTACACCTTTGTAACTTCCTGCGCCGATGAAAAAGGAAGATGGACAGCACGCAAGAGCACTAAGAAATTTAGGATATGTAACTATGGATATTTCATCAACTAGGTCTATTATAGTATCAGCCCAAGTATCAAAATGGTCACTATACAAAGGCAAAGCTATAAGGCTGGACCTTTTCTGGCTCAGATTTACTTGACAGACTTAGGAGGTGTCCATGGATGAGTGGAATCAAAAGTCTAACGATATTGATAAACCAGTCTGCAGCCTGAAAGAGAGGCAGGTGGTACATACAAAGTAACAATATTCTTTTAATTTTGATGTGCATGTAGTGTGGATTCACAACTAGACGAAATTATATATTGCACAAGTAGGATTCTAGACATCTGTTTGCTGATAAATGTCGTTGACTCGTTGCCAGAGAAAGCAAGATCTTCTTCAACATCCAAATTGTAAGCACTCAATAACCAATGGACAATGCGCTTCTGAGTATGTGAAAATCTAATTTAAAGCAGCAATCTAGATGCACAACTTGTGTAAGTACAATGTCGAACAAAACAAGTGGCGTCACATCGAACAACAGTTGCAAACAAATTAGCAATAATACAAGTTAACAGGTAACAGATAGATACGCGATACGTGGCACTGGCAACAAATTCTTAGAAAGCCTTTGCAAATATGACCAAACGACATAACCAAAAACAATGCACTGGAAACACTTATTGCGGACAGTGTTGTCAATAGCAACAAACATTGGTGAAATAGCGGCCACGATAGCGATAGCAGCATATGCCCGTACTGTTATGGTCGAAAGTGATGATTCTTAGTGACATCAGTGCTATCAGCTCAAATTAGCAGCCAATAGTGCGTACAAGAGCTGAAAAGCGCTTTACAGTGCTATGCAGTGGTTTAAAATACAAATTATCGGGTTTGTACCCCATCCAAACCCAACAACAATTTTTAAATAAATGGGTTTTTCGTACCTGACTCGAACCCGACCCATTTTTAACTTAAAATCCCTTTCTTTTCCCAACCCATCCTCTCTTCGCTATCTAGCTCAAAAAAAAAAAAAAAAACCCACCCTAAACTAAAATCACTGCCACTGCCTCTCAGCATCAGAGCTCCACTAACGCCTCTCGTCGTTAAAGCTCCACCTTCTTTCGTAGTCGAAGCTTCACCTCCTCTCTGTTCTTCGTCGAAACTTTTCGGTCCTCTCTGTTCATTGTGAAGTTCCTCTGTCCTCCCCCCCCCCCCCTCTGCCCTTACTTCCTCTCTTCGAAACAATGCCACCTCCTCCTTGAAGCTCCTATGTCTCATTTTGTATAGTATTTTGTCAATATTGTATGATTGTTACATGTCTATTTCACGCGTAGGACTCTGTAAATCATTAAATATGCAATTGTCGAATTTTAGATATTTCTTGACTTTTTAAAAATATTCATATATATTTCAACTGGATCGTTTTTTAACTTTGCGTTTTTTGCCGCTAAGCCCTAAATAGCCTTACTAGTGCCTCTCTGCTTCACTGCTTCACTAGGCTTTCCGTTTTCCACAACCTTACTTGTGGATCCAATATAGCATCAACTGTAACCGAAGATGCATACAGAGATATCTTTCATCGACAAGTTCTCCTTTGCAATCAATATGGCTTGAAAGCCCCTAAAGCTCGTCTTCCCAATAATGTATGAAAGAGATATGTTAACAAGAGGACATGACGAAAGGCCAAGGTGCGGTGAAACATCTCTCTCGACCATGGTTACATCGTAACGATGTCACTTTCCCTAAGGCAAATTGTAGGATATTTGAATTAAAAATCAACTATGTTCAAGTTGCTACATAACCTATACATACAAATAGTTAACAACAACAACAACAAGCCCTTTATTCCGAATTGTGGGGTCGGCTATATGAATCATTATCTTTCACTCAGTTCACTTAAGGGTTGTCTCTTTAGTTAAGTGCATTTGTACTAGGACAAATGTGATGGGTCCCATCGAAAACCGTTCAGCATGCTTCAGCGAGAGTAATACTAGAATGGCATGGATGGAGCCACATAAGTCTAGCTTAGGCAAGTGCCTAAATTGGTTTTGTGGAAAATCACTTAGATCCTTGGATTATCAAGCTAGCCCTATCTCTTATTTGGACCTCATTCATATAATTTTTTCTTCTTTAAACTATAAGAAAATACTTCTAATTTTTGCACATATGACAATTATGTTTAATTATCTAGCTTTTCATGTTACGAAACCTCTAAATAAGTTCATGTGGTTCATACTTGAAAGCGAAATTATGATATGATTGACTGCCTAAGCTGGATAAAAATTCTAGCCTCACCCCTAAGGATGGGTGACCTCTTGGGAAGCACACACGTTGCACCTTTTTAAAATTAACTTTGGCATTCTTCTGCTTTGGGCATTCTTGTGCTTTGGTGTCTATTTTTTCCCTGCCTTCCCAATCCAAGAAAGAGGAGGCCAATATTAGGTAGCCAACTATCAGCAAGTAACCTAGTCGGATCTACATGGTATGGGCCCCTAAGGACACAATTATACACAGCCAAACAAGTAATAATTTTTTAAACTTTTTCCCCAAGCATCAATGACTCAAAAGGATAAATGACTAATAATAGCACCAAACACCATGATTCATGATCAAATTGAGAATCCAAACCATTGATCTTGATTAAACATGTAGAGTTCATACACTCAAGGAGCTGGGAATATTTGGATCAAATACGTATAAACCATCCGGCAAAAACCCATCTATTTTGGGGCAATATGATGCATAAGGAATCTCAAAAGTACTGATTTTTCGGGTATATAGGTATGTTAAGTGATGTAAATCATGTTTGCTTATATATTTCATTTGAAGTAGCAACATGTACTTTCCTATTTATAGGATCCAAGCTAAAACATCGGATCCTACTTAAGAAAGCTTTTGCAGTTAATGTGCATGAACTTATATGACTAAGCAAAAACCATAATAAGCTAGTAACCCATCCATAAATCATAAAACAGCATATGACATGTTTATAATCAATTGTATTTCTAGATTGTTGATTCATTTAAGAATACATAAAGAAAAGGCCAAACCCATTGTCCTTATTTTTCTGTTCATTCATCATTTCCAATTTATCTCAGATGATCAATATGTTTCTCTTCTTCCACTGAAAAATTGAAGCATTTAATGAAATAAAATAATAATAAAATCTTGGGAGCCTAAGAAGCAGTTAGGCACCGCAACCTCATGATCAGTATTCAGTTTGCTTTCTTTTTTCAGACAAACATGCTTTTCTTCCATTATGAAGCATAGACATCACCTAATCTTTCCTTGTTTCTAGTATTAGATAGATTACAGCCACCATATTGTATTAAATATCACATACCCATCTCATTATTTCATCTTATATTTTCTTTGTGATATCCGTTCAACTAAGATGCCACATTCTTGCATATTCATGAATGAATGTGCCGACACGTACCTTTGTATCATCACCTACGTGCAATTAATGATGTGAAACTAAATAATAGTCTATTTGAAGATACATGTACCTTGTACAGTTATCACCATCCATTTCATCACTTCTGGAATTATTTCAGAGCTAACTTTCATATAGCGCAAGATATACATACATACATTATGTTATATTGCATATATAAAAATCCACCATACCCACCACCAAGCCCACACACACACAACCACACACACGCGCATGAAACTAGTATTTGTCAGTGATGTATACATGCACGCATGAATCAAAGAAGAAAACAGCATGTGGCCCAACCTGTCAACTGCATGGAAACAGGGGAAAGGGTACAGAAGTTCTTTAAAATGAGATAAAGATTGTAAACGCTTCGGTCATAGGTAGTTGCCTCTCAATGTGAGTATTTCACCAACGAAATAAAAAATGTTAGCTTATGCAAGATACCGGATACCAAAAGACAAGTTCTGTAATCATTGTCAAAAAAGCTATTGAAGAATTAAAGAAAGCATCATTTGGTAACATATAAACTTTTAGCCAAGAAGGCATTTAATGTAGTGGCACATGAGGCTCTCAACAAACCTCTGCATGGAGCTTTGCCATAGGCATCCATTCTCCTGGGCCACATAGATCTGACAGCACTGTGGCTACAGACGAAACAACATCCTTTTCTTCCAACTGCAAGAGTTGTTGATTATCTGCTTCCCTGTCAATCCTTGCCCTTGCTTCTGACTTTTTCCCTGTGAATAAGGAAATTGTTACCATGTTATCCTGAAACTCCCTAACGAACAGGGAAGTTTATTCATTTGAGCCTTACCAGAGGAAGAGTAAAGTACAACAAAGAAAAGGAGGATTATCAATAAGTCAATGTGGACACTCAGCCGCAAAGGATGGCATTCACATACATACCATGTCTACCAGAAATTTAGTACAGCAAGTGTGTGTACCCATACATACACAAACCAAACCAACGTCAGGGATGAGCAGTGTAAACAAAATAATTCAAGAACCCCATTTTTCATGATGTTGGGTTGTGGCATATTTCTAAAGTCAGTTTATTTAGCAGCATTAGAAACTGTCAAATGGCTGAGCAATAGAGTTGTTTAAGACATCTTAGCATCATTTTGAAGTTAAGCATTTTAGCTGATACTATTATTTTACGAGTCAGCATAGCACAAGATGCAAACTAAACCAACTTGTTTAATAAATGGGTCATATTAGTGTCTGATCTATTAACTACCTCAACATGTTTATGCTTAATATAATTACAACTGCAAATATTATATTTCATATACAAGTGCTAGTGTCAATGGCTGTTAGGGTATCACAAAGTTGGCTGAATGTTCAAATACTTCTCAATAACCCCAAAATATGTGAAATTTTTCACTGTTCTACATTAAGGCCATCAGTTTATATCCTACTTGTTTGAATCTAAACTCTTCTCAGCACACCCCTAAAGATAGAAATGAGATGTTGGCTCAAGTTCATGTACCTTACACGGTAGATGGGTTTAATATGATTACTCAACATACATAATGAACAGGCGTGATTAAGTCGATTGGGTAATTTTAAACTTGACATGGCATATATTGCCACTTGTAGTCTGCACTCTACAGGATAACCTTGTCATGTTTTCTGGAGTGAGTTTCATTCATTTTAAGATAAATACCCTGAAGTTTACATATGATGAAAAGGTACCCTGGACCTTTTAAGAGACAATTAGCACAGCTAAGTTGACAATGAAGACATAAAATGACCTTCTACCCTCTAACTCAATGGTGTCTATATTGTTGCAAATGAAATTGTGTATAACATGAGCACATCATCCATTCTTTACAATCATTAGAGATGTCTGATTGTTTAAAAGAAGATAAACCCTGTGAAGAAAACATGGCCCCACTGTCAAAGTGAAATACCCCACTAGCTTTAGTCCTACATCGACGGGGGTGTGAAAAATTGAAGGCTTTATACGATAAAACTATGGGGTTCAAGCGAGCATCGGCTAGCCAATTTTGAGTGTAGTTTGAGCCAAACATCGCGCTACACTCAGTGCCTCCTATGGCCTCCACTAAGCTAATGGCCTCACGGACCTGACACATGACACAAAGACACTTAAAACCATAAGAATTAGTCATTACAAAACTGATCTTACCTCCAAAATGCTTACCCCCACCCCTACCCCCACCCCCAAAACAATACATGTGTTTCACATTCAGTTATAATAAGTTAATAACACCAGCTCTATCTGAAACCGATTTAAGTAACCTGGAGATACAAAAATCAGACAAGAAACAAGCACTTTCATATTCTTTATCTCCAAAATATAACTTCACAACCCCATTATTATGGATACACATTACCCAGGTCAGTCCTTTTAGAATATCACAATATGCTGTTCACGCAAATGAATAATTTCGCATCCTCATTGAATCCCAGATACCATCCTAGCACCAAAACTATTCATCAATGCGCAAAATATAGTTCCCAGGGTTCCCCAATTTAATTCCCCATTCTTAGTTTTCCCGTCTACTTTGGATCTGATTAACTTCAAGTCTATTCTGTGAACCTCATATTATAGCAAATTACTTGAATTCCTAAAACCCTATCTCCATGAGTTTCAGCAAATGACAGTTACATCAAACAAAGAATCGAATTCGCACCTCCTTCAAACCCTTGTCTTCACTAACCCTAGATTATAGCCACACATAAATGAGGCCAAACCATAGAAACCCTAAATCCCATGAATTTCAGCAAATTACCAAATCATAACATATCAAGCTACCCCAAATCCAAAAGTAAATCAATCCAAATTCAAGCTGACCTAAAACCCCAGGCTTGATCCCAGCAGCAGCAACACCGCCATAACTCCTCTCATCCCCCATCTCCTCATCATCCTCCTCCTCCTCCTCCTCCTCTTCCTCCTCCTCATCCTCCTCATCCTCCACCACCCTCATCCTCCCCTTCGCCGGCCCCACCGCGTAACCCGCCGGCGGCATCCTGGGCACCGCCGCCGTCGCAAAAATCGACCTCGTCGGCAGCAAAAAGTAGAACTTTTTATCCCCAATCTGAAGCAAATCCTGAGAGTCCAATTTCACGGGAGGGTTTCCGGGGAGATGGAGGACCCCCTCGACGAGGCACCCGTTCTTGCCGATGACGTCGAGGGCGAACCGGCGGCGCTGGAAGTCGTAGAATATCCGTGCGTGGTGGCGGGAGATGTTCATCCCACCGCCGAGGCTCGAGAGGTCGACGTCGACGGCGGACTTCTTGCTGTTGCGTCCGAGGATTATGGAGTAGGTCTGCATGTAGTACTCGAAGTCCTCGCCCTGAAGCTTTGCGAACCCGGCCTCCACCTCTCCGGAGGGACCGGCGGCGGCGGCGGCGGCGGCCATTGCCATGAGAAGGAGTCAAGAGCGAGAGAAAGACTGGAGTTTCGCTAAAATGGTGATTTCGATGAGTTATTTTGGTTGTCTTTGTTGGGCCGGGGCTGCGCCGTTTTGGCCCAGCTGGTAATTGATGCGCCGGATCCTGCAATATCTGTGCGGTAGTGGGTATTGTTATCGATCCTTGCAAGGAATCTAGGCCCCTTCTGAGATTCAACGGGCGATAGCTTACTGGTTACGGTATGTCTGCACTGCCACCCAAGCGAGGAATTCAAGTTTTTGAATTATTCGAATCCAGCAGCTTTTTCCTAAAGTAACATTATTTTTCATGTTGGGGAACTTTAGATTATAATCTACTTCGATTATAATTCAAGTGAACTGTAATATAAAATATTTGGTAAATTTAGTGGATTTTAATTCATCTTAATAGTAGAGTGTTTAGCAAACGAATAAACTATAATTCATCATTATTATCAAATTAAAAAAAATTACAATGATGAGTTATTAAATAACCTCTTGAATTTTGTGAAATCGTAAAGAGTATAAGTGTATCTTATTTTGTTAAACGTCATGGTTTATTATCCATCAAATAATAAGATAAAGGATCATCGCTTATTTTTTTAATGGATTACAAGTCAAAATAATCCACTTGTTAAATATTTCAAAGTGGTATAATCTATTTTGAGCATTTACCAAACATGCTCTAAGAATCAAATAAAATCTCACGATGAGAATGAAAACTCAATATGATATGAACCATTGTCTTGGAACTATTGTTTCATAAATCATTATGATTTATCTTTTTGAAGGTAAAATAGGAATATATACAACTTAGGAGAATACAATGAAAATTCAGAATAAATCACAATGAGTTGGGCCACACGAAGTGCAAAAACAAGGGACATTATGGTCAATTTCACTGTCCCATGTGTGTTTCTGAGATCCCTGCACAGTACGTTCAATTAAATAATAAACCATTTCTGAGATCCCTGCATCCAGCGGCAGGTTTTGGCGAGTTCGGCGAGATCCGGCATCCAGAGACGAGATCCGATAGGTTTTGACGAGATCCGGCAGGTCAGC
Source organism: Asparagus kiusianus (assembly GCA_022839385.1). Taxonomy (NCBI): domain Eukaryota; kingdom Viridiplantae; phylum Streptophyta; class Magnoliopsida; order Asparagales; family Asparagaceae; genus Asparagus; species Asparagus kiusianus. The sequence goes on from BQKN01044064.1 coordinate 10,342, forward strand.
GGCGATATCCGGCATCCAGCGGCGAGATCCGGCAGGTTTTGGCGAGATCCGGTAGGTTTTCTCGAACTCAGGCTTCCTGTTCGACGAATTACAGCTTCCTGTTCAACGGGTCAGTGGTCTCGCGTTTCCCTGGATGGATATTTCTTCTTTTGGTGATTTTAGCATGGAAGTTGGGTTCTTTGCTGTTCTTTGTTGGGTTTTGTGAGATGGGTGTTGGGGATTTGCTTGTATTTTGGGCTTTGTAAATATTTTTCCTGGCCATCAGCGAGAGTGTGGGCTCGGTGCCTCGCCGACCATTTGCCATGCCTCCCCCCCAAGATTCAGTGTTTCTCCCCTCAGTCCCGTCCCTCTCTCGCCCCCCTCCTTTGGCGCCTCAGAAGATGTTTGTCCGCTGCCCTCTCAAGGGACTTGACGGATGTACGGCAGGGGGTTCTGAGGGTAGAGGGCTCACCCCCGCGTATTTGGTTGTTCACTTACGCAAACAACATCTCAATTCGGAGTCTAAGGTCGAGGAATGCAAGGGGCTGTTACGTCGTGACATTACCATTTTCAACTCATTTGAGGCCACACTACGAGCTATGAGGCAATGGATGTGTGGTACGTGCTTGAGGATTCATGCTCTAAGTAAACATTGTAAGCATGACAGGGGAGTGTCTGTCCCACCACCTTCAGAGGATGGCGAGGGAAATGTGGGGTGCACCATTATGGATATCCCTCGGCCTAGTGCCCCTCCTATCCTCGAGTCTGTATCACATATCCCTTCTTTGGGTCCACAGCATTGCAAGCTCGACAGCGGTACAGTTGAAAGAGTGTTTAACTGGGGTTTTCGAACAGTTAAAAGTGTCCCCCCATCTTGTAGGTGGGCGTTCTCGGCTGCCCTCAAAGCCTCGCTCTCCGGGGTGTCTTCCAACCCGCAATCTTGTGACGCTTGGGTACGGCTTTTGATCTTGCCATGTTGTACTTTAAGGGTTATTAAAACCCATGATCGCAAGAGTTCGAGGTCAGGAAACAGAAAGGCTCTTCAGCAACGGCATATCTTGGATGCATTTTCCATCTGGGGCGAGGTTGGAGGCCCCCATAAACTCCTTGACACCATGTTTAGAGAGCTCCCTTCTCCCCCCTCTGTCCGGAAAGACGACCCCGGTGCTTGCCCAACGGCTATCAATGTCAAACAGTGTTTGAGGAAGATATCGGATGGGCACTATACAGCGGCCGTGAAGGTCCTCACGTCCTCGGGAGTTGCACCTGACACTCCGCAGACACGTCAGTCCCTTGAGGACAAGCACCCTTCGGCGCCTCCACCGATGTTGCCTGCTTTGGGGTATGACCAAGAGCCGCTCTCTGTGGACTGCGAGGAGGTTCTCCATTGCTTGTGGTCCTTCCCTAAGGGGACCTCTTGCGGCCGTGATGGCCTTCGAGCCCAACATTTGTTAGATGCTCTATGTGGTCCGGAGTCCACTATTGCTAAAGACCTTCTCGCGTCTCTCACTCCAGTGGTTAATTTGTGGTTGCAAGGACGTTGTCCGGCCTCATTGGCGGAGTTTATTACTAGTGCTCCTCTCACTCCGTTGTTGAAGGGTGATGGGGGCATAAGGGCGATTGCGGTAGGTGCCATTTGGAGGCGTCTCGTCTCTAAAGTGGCCATGAAGAAGGTGGGGAAGGACATGACGAGTTATTTGGGCGATTTTTAGTTTGGGGTAGGAGTCTCAGGAGGGGCGGAAGCAGTTTTGCATGCGGTTAATAGGTACGTTGGTGTCCATCATGCGGATGACTCGCTCTCCATGCTTTTGGTCGACTTCCGCAATGCATTTAATTTGGTGGACAGGAGTAGCATGTTACGGGAAGTGCGCCTTAAGTGTTCAGCGATCTCTCCTTGGGTGGAATTTCTCTATGTGCAGCCCGCTAGACTGTACTTGGGGGCGGATTTTATTTGGTCTGCTCGGGGGATTCAACAAGGGGATCCATTAGGGCCTCTGTTGTTCGCCCTCACGCTTCACCCGTTGATTCTACGAGTGCAGGAAGAGTGCAAGCTGGCTCTTCAAGCTTGGTACTTGGACGATGGGTCATTGGTCGGGGATACTTTGGAGATTGCTAAGGCATATAATGTGATCGAGACTGAAGGCCCAAGGCTCGGGTTAGACCTCAATGTCACCAAAACTGAATTATTCTGGCCCTCCCAGGATCCTAGGAGTTTGCTGGAGGGGCTTTTTCCCTTGGATATCAGTCGGCCTCGCGATGGGGTGAGGCTTTTAGGTGGAGCGGTTAGCACGGAGGAGGAGTTTGTTGGTGGGTTAGCAGCCAAAAGGGTGGCTAAGGCGACTCAGTTAATGGAAGCATTGGACCAACTTAGGGATCCCCAGTGCGAGCTCGTCCTTTTGAGGGCTTGTGCGGGCTTGTCCAAGCTGTATTTTGCCTTGAGGACTTGTCCGCCATAGCTGTTTGCTAAAGCGGCGACTCAGTTTGATATGGCGCTTCGGAGGGCAGTCGAGAGCATAGTCACATCCGAAGGCCCAGGCTTCAGGGATCTCCAATGGAGGCTAGCCACTTTACCTATCAAGGCTGGCGAGCTGGGGGTATACGCAGCGGCCGATTCCATACAGTTTGCTTTTGTGGCCTCACGGATTCACTCCATCGAGCTCCAAGACCACATTTTGAGAGGTTGTGGCGAGGTCTCTTTAGGCGAGCACTTTATTTCCACCCGGGCCTTTCTTCAGGCTAAGCTACCGGAGGTTGACCTTCTTCAAATCACCACTAAAGGGTCTGTCCCCCCAAAACCAATGCATTACTTGGCAGACACCTTTTTTGGTGGTATTTGTAGAGATCTATCGACGGAGTTTGATCTATCAGAGAGGCAGGTGGCTATTGTTGGGTGCCTACGGGCAAAGCACGCCCAGGATTTCTTATTGACCACGCCTTTTGAGGGATTGGGGCAACGTATGACACCGGGGGAGTACCAGGCCATTCTCAGGTACAGGTTGTTAGTTCCTTTGTTCGTGGAGGGGACTATGTGCCCAGTTTGTCGTAGGGCGCAGATGGATGCTTTTGGAGAGCATGCCATCCACTGTCAGAAGCAGCCAGGGTTCAAGTACAGGCACGACTTAGTCAGAGATGTCTTGTATGATATCCTCCGAAGAGCAGGGATCCCATCAAAGAAGGAAGCGTCGGTCAACTTCCTCACCCCTCCTGGAGAGACTAGATCTACTTTAAGGCTGGCAGACATCCTTGTCTACAGTTGGAGCGGGGGGAAGCACGCTTGTGTTGATCTCACGGGGGTGTCTCCATTGGTGGGATTTGGTAATGGAGTGTTCATTGTTGGGCATGCAGCGGATAGGGCGGCAGAGGCCAAGGTGGGCAAACATGATCAAGCTTGCAAGGACAACCAACACAGTTTCATCCCGTTCGCGTTCGATACGTTTGGTTTCCTTACAGCTGATGCGGAGGAATTCCTCAGGAGGGTACAAAAATTTATGAACAAGAATGTGGCGACGGCTGGATCAGCTGAGTATGTGTTTCGTAGGCTGGGTTTTGCAATACAGAAAGGATTAGCGGCGCAGCTTGTTGCCCGCTTGTCATCATCACACGTGTAATATATATATATATATATATATATATATATATATATAT
>BQKN01044082.1:0-18700 GCA_022839385.1 Asparagus kiusianus
GGGGGGGGAAGAAGATAATGGTGTTCCACTTGATATTGAGATACCTAGCATTTCTTCTTCTGCCAAGGGAGACACAAAACAAAGCTCGCATCGCACAAACTGTTGAAAGTATTTGAAACAAACATAACGGCAAAACCAATAGTACCCTGTTTCTGAGAGAATCGTCTCCCATCATCTTTTAATGATCTTCAGCCAAGTGCCAAATAAGCACTGCATTAATACAAATACAAATAGCGTAATTAGCAAAAGCGATCAAAGCCTCCAATTAAATATACAATAATCAGTACTTAGGAGAACAGTCATACCTCAACAAAGTCTTCGGCATAGATGTCATAATATGATACACTGCAACGAGACCATTTTAGCTTACCTAACAATCTGACTTCAACTGATACTATATGATATGGTGCAGACTCGATCGCTAAAAGAGAGAGAACAAAGAGTGGGTGGGACTAAAAGAGAGAAGACGGTGTACAAGAACAAAGAAAGAACAAGGAACAAGGAAGATTTGACTAATTGATTTCAGACCTACATGATGCATGAGAGAGGAGATGGAAAGAGGAAGAGTAAGAGGGTCTGGAGTTCACCGTCCCAAACAATTCCCTTCAAAAAAACCAGGAAAGCTGTGAGGAGAACTTGATGCCGTTGTAAAGCACCAGAAAGGACCGCAAAAAGGTGAGATGAGAAAGGAAGACAGAACATAGCTAACAGTGGCAAAGGGACATGCCAATTCAATGCAGGCTAAAAAGGACACATGCGAACGTACAGAGATCTAACTACATGATGAGGCGCTAACCTACTTCGTGCTATAAAATCTACAGCATCTCTCTATGAAAAACCTACACTTGAGCCTCTACTCTCCTTGTTATTTTTCACAAAGAAACCACACACCAACACTGGAAATAGATTAACAACTGTCAGCAGACGACACTAGAAGAAGAATGCAGTCAAGCGCTCTCCACAACTAATCTCCAACCATTGTACTTCTTAAGCAATACCTCCTACGTCCATACTCCATTTAAGATGTCAAACTCATAGAAGACGAAGATAATCACCATCATTTTACCATATAACACTGAACTACGCTACAGCCAGTATTGCACTAATGCAAATCATCATGTATCTTTCACCACCTGCCAAGCTTGAAAATTCTGATCTTCCTCCTTTCCAGTTAGACTAAGATCATCTTCTTCTTACCTCAAAGGTCTACTGTGATGACAACCAACTTCTAAATAACCTTGTAACGACGCACTCGACCCATCTAATAATTAAGTACCCATATATACAAAGAGTATATGTACAACGACCAAACCCGAATTTCTCAGTTGTCCGCAATATCCAAATGAAGAATTCTCCTCAGATTCTCAGTGGCAGAGGAGAAAGACTCTCTTGAAGGTGTAGACGGAGCAGATTTGGCAATAGGTGGCAGTTCAATGCCCAAAGATGGAAGTGGCAATTCTAAGGAGACACTCCTCTTCTGTCGAAGAGAAAATTTCGGTATAGGTAAAGAACTAGGAGGAGGTGAATTGGAGTACGCTGGACCTGCCCAGAGCTCAGAATAAGCGAATTCCTCTATATCATCATTAAAGCTGGGTCCGTTAGTAACGGATTTGGGGCTAATAGGGTTGCTTCTTATGTCATCGCTAAAGCAGGGTCCTCTGGCAGTGTATTTGGGACAAATAGCAATTGGGTTGCTTCTTTTACTTGATTTTGGCGGTTCTGCGCAGAAGCAGGGAGACTGAGGTTCGTAGAAGTTGTTGTTGTTGGATGAGGGACTGATTGCATGAGGGGGTGGGAGAATACCAACACCTGTTTCAAAGGTGCGGCAATTGATCCCCTTGAACCCTCTTGATGGAGAAGAACCAAATTGGTTAGACACCCGGGATTTGCTTCTGCTATAGTACTGGTTCCGGTGCTCAGCAACAACAACTAAAGTCTCCATTTCCAGAATTTTGCAATAGTTACAGTTCAACCTACCAATAAGAAACTGCATAAATAAACAGCTGATGCAAAGGTTAACGTTGTGATGTACTGGTTAAAAACTTTGTTTTCAAGGTTAATCAATACTTGGATCATGGCAAATAGGGTTTCCTGCGTCAACACTGAAATTAATGATTTAGGATGTGTTCGAATCCCCCCATCCCCCAATTGAAAATGAATTACATTGACAAGGTGAAACTAAAGCTTATTAGTTGATTCAAGGTAAAGCAGTAAGTGCAAATAACCAAGAGTGTTATGTAGGACGAAAAAAAACAGTGAAAATTCCATTTTATAAGAGACAGCATATCGTCAAACCTCAAGCTCAGATGTCAGAAGCTTCTCAAAAGGTTAATCTCTGTAGTCTCAGTAACAATAGCACAGCCTATCAAATTAAAAGAGTTCAAACTATTACTAACAGCAAGATTAAAGGGGGGAAAATCACACCGACCACGAGTTTGAAAAGAAGAATCATATTGGGGCAAAAATAGGTGCAAACCTTGAAGATCTGGCGATAGATCTAAACCCAGAGTTACTCGCTTTTATCTACGCAGTAATCGCCAACAAGAAGAAGAAGAAAAGGCAACAAAACCCGAATCCAGCTGCTCCCTACAGTAGATCTGCAACAAATCTGGCCCTAATCGAGCACATGGAATTAAAAATAACGATTTCAGTTAAGAGGGGGGGGTAAAAGCCAACAAAAATAGGGGGAGAAAAATCAAAAGACCGCTCATTTTACCCACCAGTTCAGCTAAAGAAGGTGGGGGCAAACCACGGAGAAACCATCTACGGTAACATCAGAGCTCGAAACCCCAAGACCCGATCCGAGGCAACCCAAGATCCCCATTCGTAATTGAAATCAGCCGGCGTACTCCGCCAAAATTCTTCGGGGGAAAAGACGCCGACGATCGCCGCGGCGACAGGACTCGGTCCGCGAGGAGAACGGAGGAGGATTTAACGAAAGGGTTTTTTTTAGAGGGATTTTTCGGGGAGATTTATTAAGAAGAGCTAGCTAGGGATTTTTTTTTTTTTTTTTTGTTGGTGTGAGGAGAGGGAGAAAAAGGGGAAAGCTTCGGACCCCGCTGCAGCCGACCGCGGATCTGGAAACGGACGCTCTCAGTTAGATTTTGAAGTACAGCAAGGAACAGTCCCTCGCTCGCTACCCTTTTATGCGGACGTCCGTTTGGAAATTCTCTGCGACCGTTCTGAACTGTTGCCTGGTTACCGTACGCTCCCCGTTTATTGAACCGTTGCCGTTGCTCCGTTTTGTTGAACCGTTGCCGTCGATTTGTCTTCGAGTGTAAAAGCTAATAAGAATCAGTGTAATTTGTAGAGCAGAATCGTGGGCGAGGGTGCCCCCTCCTTTTGCGGGTTTATCCGGCACAAGGTAGAGTGGTCCCCACATAATGATGGAGTGCAGCTGGCCCTGCTCTCAAAAGATTACATTCAATGCTCCTGGCTTTCATCTTGGAAAGGGGCTCATCGAGTATTTGTATTATATATTTATCGGTTTTTCTATAGAGTGCCTTTGGGCACTCTATAAGAGAGGAGAGAGATAGAGAGAAATGAATGAGGAGAATATCCCAATACAAATCAGGGGACCCCCTCCTCATTCATTTCTCTCTATCTCTCTCCTCTCTTATAAAGTGCCCAAGGGCACTCTATAGAAAAACCGTATATTTATTTATGGCTGTCTTTTTCGCCTTTAATTCGGTGCTGTACGAGTTTTTTGATGCGAAATATTAAGTACACGTGAAGCAACCTAATTAGGGGAAGGGCACGTAATAAGTCTTCATGCCGGATGAATTATTGCATAACTTCCGTTTGTAGGAGGGGTTGTTTAGTTTGTTTCCGAAAATATAATTCCATGTAAAGAAACACAAGTTTTGAGTTTTTCTAAATTTTTTAAAAAATAGATTGTTTCAGTTTGGTTCACATATAAAAAATGGTAGGAAAACAATGTATTTACTTTTCTTGTGATTGGTTCGTATGGAAAAAAAGGAAAAACTTTTGTTGATTTGACATTTTTCACTTTTCTTGTGTTTGGTTTGTTTTGAAGTTTATAGGGAAAAGTGTTTATGGCCACCATGGTAAGATTAACCCGAATTGAGATCCTCTCCTAATGAATCCTCTCCTAATATCTCCTAATAAGAAGATCTTGGCCTTTGATTTATCAATCAAAGGCCAAAATCTTATCCTTATCTCCCCCCTACTTTTGTGCATGAGGAGATCTTGGCCTTTGATTGATAAATCAAAGGCCAATATCTCATTAGGAGATATTAGGAACCCTCTCATTAGGAGAGGATCCGATTAACCCCACTATATACAAATTTTTTTGTGCTCATTATATGAGGTAATCTTAATCGTATAAGATTTCGAATGTATCATGAACAAATAATAATATCCCAATGAATTTTAAATTTTTACTTGTATTAATTAAATCATACGAAACCTGAAATGACAAAACCAATTGACACTCATCATAGCCTAAATTGAACGCAAATAGAACTCCAAGTGACTGAACACAAACATAGCACAAACCAGAGCATCAGGAAAACTGGTGTACACGAACATGTACAAGGTAAACTATGTAAAAGGAACAGAAGTTACAGATCTAATCAATACAGATCCAAGTGACTGAACACAAACACGCTTCTAATTTAATACTATTATACAAAGTAAACTATGTAAAATAAACAGAGGTTACAGATCCAATCAATACGAAACCGGTAGAGATCTTTAAAACTGTTCCGGAACCAAAGGTTACAGATCCATGCACACAATATTTGGTGATGAATCGTCAGGATTCATTGCCTCAAAATCATGCAACACTCATAGGCAGCAACACAAGGACCAAGCTTCAAAACTCTTAAATCTCCTTATAACATCCGAGTTGCCTCAAATAAAAGTAAGAGGTATATATATGCACAAAGAAAAATGGAAATTCATCATAGTAGAATGTACCAACTGCATCAGGAGCATGGCATGTGGGTTCTATTGTATATAAACTGCATCAAAAGTGTTGTCTGCATCAAAAATGGAAATTCATACTTCACCTGGACATTGCACACATGAGAGAGTTTCTTTCGTTGAATTGGATCATAGAATCTCTCGTTAGCGATCATCTCTGATCCTCTCCATAGGGAGCCATATGTCTCATGGCAGTTTTCGAGGAGTGGTAGTATTGGACAGGTGCTCAAGGTGGACTGCTAACCTAATTTCATATCAAGCATATTGGCAAGTCAAAATATAAACCTAGAAATATTTGATATGACTCAGTTTATACAAGCAAAAATATTAAAATGTAGATGATCAAAAGTACATAACAGTGTTGCATCATGGTCTCCACAACAGATTTCATATCATATATATACAAAAGTACATAAGAGTAATTGATACCTTAACAATTAGGGTTAAATAAACTATAGAGATGAGGAAACTTCAGAGTGCTTTAATTTAACATACAAGTGATATATGATCTCTAGCAAGTGATAATGACAATGTTCTGACTTTGTCACTTTTCACAACCTTTTCCAGAAGCTGAAAACTAAAGGGTTGAAAAAGATTTCTTTTGCAATACAAACTAGTATAGTCTGGAGCAAATCATATTTTGTTCTAGTTTTTCTTTGCAAATATCATAATAAAAATAATTGTCTTTCACACGCTATTGTAGGCGTCAAAAAATGCTAATAGATATCCCAAACATAAAGAAGATCACTCAAAATCACAAGAATTGATCTCTCAAAACAGATATGAACTGTCTCGCTGAGCGAGACAGTCGTTACTGTCTCCCAGCGAGACAGTCTTTACTGTCTCACCAGCGAGACATTGTTGAAATGGTCAAGAACCGCCTTATAAACCGTCATACACGTGTCCATTAACTGCCAAAGGACGTGGGAAACATCGTGGGCGAAAATCACGTGAATAACTGCCAAAATAACGGAGTTTGAAACGTGAGAAGGCAGTTACAGCGAGAAACTGCCAAGAATATTCGTTTTCCGAGACAGTATTTACTGTCTCGCTGAGCGAGACAGCAAATTTACTGTCTCGCTGGGCGAGACAGCAAACACTGTCTCGGCCAGCGAGACAGTAAACACTGTCTCGCCGTACTAATTCTGTCTTTTGTTGAATTTTGTTAGTTATGAACCCCAGAGGCTATAAGTACCCCCCTAGGGTCACTTCTGACGAGGATCGAGCACTTGTTAGAGCATTCCAGAGCAGAGAGAGCAGAGATTTCAGTTCTTGGAACAATTCCTTGAGTTCGAGCTTTGACTTGATCTTAAGAAGAACGACTATCTTACTTTGATAAGATCTTCGTTTTAAATTCTCACTTCGATAAACGAAGGTAGAATCATTAAGCCCCCCCTCTTCACGATCTGTGATTCGGCGGTCCACGAGCTAACGCGCTCCCGGCACAGGCAAAGTCCCACAAAAGCAATAGTTGATAAATAGCTATTGTGTTATTTTCTTAAAAGTTGTAATTTTCGCTTTGTTGTGTAAAAGAAGTCTTATAAAAAGACTATCTCTTTGAATTTGTTGTAATCAAAAGAAGATATAATGAATTCGACAACAAAACAGACTTTTGACGAAAACAAACTGGCGACCACAATGGGAGCCAGCGGCCTCGCTGCCGAGGCCGCGGTGTCGCAACCGATCAAGATCATTGTCACTGAGGAGATCGAATACGAATTCGATCAGGCGAAATTCGAAGAGTACATGTCATCCTCATCTTCAAAACCTTCCTCACCACTCAAGTGCAGGAGGATTTCCTCTTCCAAGAAAATTCCCAAGTCTTCAGCTCCGATGAAGGCCGCAGGTGAAGGTTCCTACTCGACTGTTGTTAAGGAATCTCCCTGCAACATCTCTGCTCCAAGTGACTCCGCACCAGTTAAGGAGTCGCTGATGAATATCTCACCGGTGCTGACGAAGAGAGCTCGTCAGAGACAACGCCAGCGCCGTACTCGAAAATTGGCTAAGGCCATGCAACAGACCGACGGGGTCCATTACTATGCGGACCTAAAGTCGAGGAACCAGAAGATGGTTCAGTTGCCTCAAAGGCAAAATGATCATATTTCTGCAAAGCTTACGATGGAGGAATGGACCCTCGTCAAAAGGGCCCGTTCAACATTAAAGGAACGGATACAAAGGCGTAAGGTGAAGGCCGCTCGTGCCCGCGCTCTTCGTCAACAAAAACAAGCAATCAAAGAGGAGTTGGTGTCTGAAAAGCCATCAAAGAACCATAAGGTTTGGATGCCGAAGGCGCCGCAAGCATCTGTTCCGGGCCCGTCTATTGCATCACCAGTGAAGCCGTGGGTTAGCCCAGATTTATCTAAGTTCAAGATCACCATGGCGGATCGCCTTGGTCCCTCGGTTGACAATCGAGGCAAAAAACCGGTCAAAGAAAATCCAAGTCCGGCAAATAAACCCTTAGTGGTTTCCTATACAGGGGGTCGTAAACACCCTCCTGTCAGAATTAATCCGGTCCAAAACGAGAGAATATCAGTTCATGATCGTTTAGGACCTATGAAGACTCCACACCCGCAAGGAGGTGTATTTAAAAATTTAACCTTGGATCGCCCAGAGGCGACGACTAGTCGTCCTGTGCATGTTAACAAGGTTCCCAAACAAAAGATAGGTTGCTCAAATCATAACAATGATGAGCTGTACTATCAAAATAACATTTCGAAAAAAAGAATCGTCCGAGAAGATGAATCACATTGCGCATGCGAGAGACTCATCAAGGCAGTATTGACGGAATGCAGTTGCTCAGAAGTAGGGGCGAGACGTGTTTCCGTATTTCAAAGACTGTCTACAGAAACGCCAAAATCCAAAATGAGGCGCTTCAACAAAAAGAAACCTGCAATTCGGCGAGATGAATTCCCGAAGGTCACCATTAACATGACCGGCAGAGGAAAACAGCATTTAGTCAACCCTGACCCTGATTTCTCTTCAGAAGGAAGAGTTGAGCGGGGTCTTTCTCAAAGAATGGCGCGGTTGCAACGAAGGGCCAACCGACGCCGGGACTACAAAAGAATGCACGAAGGATTGTCGTCGGATGAAGAATTGTCAGATACTTGTTCTGCCATTGCTTCAGATAGTACCGCATCCAGTGTTGGGCAAGCCAGAGAATCGTTCGCCATCACGCCAGATCAATTGGCTCAAATACTACAAGAAGCGTTGGCCAAACAACGCGAAGAGATCAGAGCTGAGATCAAAACTGAGATGGAGTTGACGATGCAACAAATGCGAGATTTGCAGGCTCAGCAACATCAACTGGAATCTAGTCAGAAGACAGAGTCCAGCCAACGTAACGTTATACCTATGCGTATAACTGTAGACGATGGTAAAGAGGACGAGACTATCTTCGCTGATCCTCCTCCCGACAAAGACAATTCTGGAAGCGGTCCATCAAAATCAGCCACTCAACCTCCTCAAGTCTACTTGAAGAAGGATGAGGAAGAAGACAAAAAAATGCAGGATCTTTAGAGCAAAGTCAACGCACTGATGACGGCCCAAGAAGTGAAGAAGACGGGTATTCCATACCCATACCCGAGGGAGTGGGATTTGATTCCTTATCCCCCAAAATTTAATTTGATTAACTTTACTCCGTTTGATGGCAGGGGTTCACCAACTCAGCACTTGATTTACTTCAAGTCACATCTCAGCGCGATATCAGGAAATGAAGCCCTGATGGTTCGGTCATTCGTAGGAACCCTCCGCGGGTCTGCCTTCGATTGGTACCGACGCCTGAAACCCGGAAGCATCACTAGCTGGGGAGATATGGAAGAATTGTTCCTCACTAATTTCTTCGACGACGACACGGAGGTCTCCATTGGCACGTTGTTGGACGAAAAGCAGAAGAATGGGGAGTCGGTTGACGTTTTTGTCAAACGGTTCCGGAACAAAGCGGTGAATTGTCGAGATCCACTCACCGAAGAATTCATCCTACAGACATGTCATAATAACTTGTCTTTGGATGTATTAGAGGTTATGGGAGTTGTACCCTCCAAAACCTGGAAAGAGTTGAAGGTTAGAGGTGAGCAAGCTGAACGGTTTCTCAAGAGAAGGAACTTAAAGAGGGGTCAGCCACCAGCCAACAATCAAAATCAAAAACAGAACTTCAATCCTCGAGGCAGAGGAAGAGGGTCGGGAGCTGCTGTGGATGCGCATCAAACGTCACAACAGCCGCCGCAACAACAACCGCAGCAGTCATCATTCCAGTTGGCGCCGAATCAAAATCAGCAGCCTCAGAAACAGTTTAAGACTTCTGAGCCCAGATTTCCGAAGGAATATTCATTCAAAGATGATGAAGTTCCGGTTATCTTCAAATACCTGCTGGATAATAATAAGATCAAGCTTCCGCCGGTCACAAACCAAGAAGAAGCGAAGAAGACTAATGATCCAAAATACTGTGCATATCACAGGAGGGTCCACCATTCCACTAAGGCGTGATATATTTTAAAAGACAAAATACAAACCTTAATCGATGTTGGTATTGTGACACCGAAGCCAAAGGAGAAGAAAGTAGGCGCGAACGCGGTCTCCATTAGCTTCGGATCGGTTCCTTTGTCCTGGTTTCAAGTCGAACCAGTATCAAAGGTTACAATGCAAACCGTCAACGATGACCCTCATGAACTGCGCCAAAAAGGACTAGTGTCACACACAACCCCTAACGGCAAAATCCTTTGGGTTCATCCGGATTTGCTTGAAGATGAACAGTGGACGACATCCACGTCGAATAAGAAATCAAAAAGTAAGGGAAAAGAGAAGTCCTGTTACGAAGCCTCAGCGATTCCTGAGAAAGACGACGAGGAGATGGCAGCCTTACCACTTTCTGATGAAGAACAGGAAGTTTTCGCTACTAGAAGTGGAAACGAATACAGTTTTAACTACCCAAGCGCATCCGAGCAATTAGCCGAGCAGGGGGTAGAGAGAGCTGTACCTACCAAAACTTTAAAAGAGCTGGGGGTGGTTACAACTCCACCCATAGCAACCGAGAAACCTCAGAAAGTTGTTAAGCAGAAAGAGAAGGAACCTCAACCCAAAGAAGTTCAACTTCCGAAGCAGCCTCGTTTCAATCGACCGATTGGACGAGACAAACCGAAAAGCTCAAACACTCCATACCGCTTCAACGTCATGACTCAGTTAGCAAATATCCCAGCAAGGATCACGCTATACGAGTTGTTGCGCCTCTCAAAAGAGACTAGGGAAACTTTACAAGAAGCCTTGGCTGATTCTGAAGTATTCCTCACTCAGATCAAGCCAACTCCTGAAGAACCAGAGTCATCGGTGCAGCACTGCAATCTAGCAGCCACCAAATTTCCTTGCATAGCTTTCACAAAAGAGGATATGCAAGTCAGGAATTCGAAGCATGATAGACCGTTATATTTTACTGGATATATCGGTTCGAGCATGGTCAACCGGATTCAAGTCGATCCGGGTTCTGCTGTGAGCATCATGCCACTTCGGTTAATGTACCACCTCGGAATTCCCGCCAGCAAGTTAGCCTCCACAGGAACGGTCATCTACGGGTTCAATACTAGTGGATCAAGACCGTTGGGAAAAATCCGGGTGAAGTGTCAACTCGGAGATTTGAAATCTGAAGTCACCTGCTATGTGATCGATGCAGAGACTTCCTATAACTTACTGTTGGGTCGTCCATGGATCCACGGTAATCTTATAGTACCCTCCACCCTCCATCAGTGTTTGAAGTATGTCAACACTAATGAGGAGGTCAAGACGGTGGTCGCAGATAAGCAACCATTCAAGGGGTTAGAAAATTACTTTACCGACTCCCTTCTTTATGGTGCTGAATCCGATATTGAACCATCGGCCCATGGCACGGACAGCGGAGAAGAAGCTGATACCGAAGCCGGGCTCGATTATAGTGAAGGTCTTGTACTCAATGACATTGAACCTCTTGTAATCGATCTTAACGGTGATGAATCGTCGGACGAAAGTTGTAACTGGCAACTTACCGATAAAACAATAAAGAATGATTTAGAGTACTCGCCTGGCTTTGATGATGTAATGCAGGAATTGTATGATGATCCTAATCTACACATGCCAATTCGCTCGTCTTGCACGACGACGAAATATCTGTAAAATTCAGCCGGGACAACGGTGATCCTACCCGCAAAGACAGGGGGTGAGAAAGAAATAATTTTTGGAAAAGGGGATCCGTCCCCAACTCCTGATCTTTTCTTGGACAACAACTCGGACGATGAAGAGCCGGGGCGATATTTTTCTCGATATAGTTCGCAAGCAAATGACTACATGACGAGACAAGGCTATAACCTCTCGCTCGGTGAAGGTCTTCATTTTGGTCAAGGAGTCACGGTTCCACCCCGTCCTGCTTATGTACCAAAAGGAAAACCGGACAATTATTATAGTCATAAAAGAGGTTTAGGTTATACTTCGTCATCTGATGACGAATATTGCCAGCAGATCATTAGCCAGCTGAAAAATAAGAGCGGGCATTCTTCCGATACTTCAATGTAGGACTCTGACGTGAGCATTGGAGAGAAATTCAAGGCCCTAATGTCGAACATGGCAACGGTTGATCATTCCACAACCGAAGAAGACGATCAATTGCCTATTTGGGAAGATCCCTGGATGCATTATATGAATATCCAGTATGACGATCGGTTTGAGCAAAGGGAACCTCCTACGGAGGATAAGGTAGTCCAGATCAATATGAGTGACGAAGCTAATCTGAAACCTATATTTATTAGCGGTGATCTTCCACCAGAAGAAAAAGAGGAACTAATTGCCCTCGTTAGAGAGTATATCGACGTTTTCGCTTGGAATTACGAAGATATGCCGGGACTCGACCCAAACGTAGCAATGCACAGCCTTAATATAAAATCGGATGCTAAACCTGTCAAGCAACAACAAAGACGGTTTCGTCCGCAAATTATGGAGGCGATAGAAGCTGAAGTCAAGAAATTAATCGATTCAGGTTTTGTCAGAGAAGAACAACACCCTGATTGGCTAGCCAACATCGTGCCAGTTCTTAAAAAGAATGAAAAATCAGAATTTGTATTGACTTCAGAGATCTGAATACCGCTTGTCCTAAAGACGATTTCCCCTTGCCCATTACAGATGTCATCATTGACAATACATGCGGGTTTGAGAGAATATCATTCATGGATGGATTCTCAGGATATAATCAGATTAAGATGCATCCGGATGATGAGAAGCATACAGCTTTTAGAACACCCCTTAGTGTCTTTTGTTATACTGTTATGCCGTTCGGGTTAAAGAATGTCGGCGCTACTTACCAAAGAGCAATGACGAAGATCTTTCAAGAGCACCTTCGAAAGACTGTCGAATGCTACGTTGATGACCTGGTCGTTAAGAGCCGTGATAAAAATGACCACATTAAAGATCTGAAGACGATGTTCGATCTTATGAGAAGTCATCAGCTAAAAATAAACCCGACTAAATCCTTCCTAGGAATGTCGAGCAGTAAATTTCTTGGATTCGTCGTCACCACAAAAGGTATTCATATCGATCCTGATAAAGTGAAGGTGATACATGAGTTGCAACCTCCGAGAAATCTTAAGGAACTCAGATGATTGCAAGGTCGATTGGCATATATCCGTCGGTTTATCTCAAATCTGTCCGGAAAATGTCAACCGTTCTCCAAACTCACGAAGAAAGGCGTGTCATTCATTTGGGACGAAGCATGCCAAAAGACGTTCGAAGATATTAAAACGTATCTGGCGAACTCACCTATCCTCGTTGCACCGAAATCGGGCAGACCGTTTTTGATTTATGTCAAAGCGACGAGCCATTCGTTAAGTGCATTACTTGCATAAGACGACGATAACGGTCACGAGCAAGCAGTATATTACCTGAGTCACACACTGGTAGGAGCTGAATCTCGTTATCCAATGATCGAGAAGGAATGTCTTGGCCTGGTATTTGCAATCCAGAAAATGCGACATTATTTAGTTGGACAGACAATTTATGTTATTTCCGACATAAACCCTATCAGAGTGTTCATGACCCAGCCGGCATCCATGAATTGGCGTTTAGCCAGATGGGCTTTACTCTTATCGCAATACGACTTGTACTTTAATCAACAAAAATCAGTTAAAGGACGAGCTATTTATGATCTTCTGGCGGAAAATCCTACGAAGGATGTGGTCGAGTTATACGACGATCTGCCAGATGAAACTCACGAAGTTAATACCACCTCACACCAACAAGTGTGGTAATTATACTTTGATGGGGCGTCCCGCGCAACCAACGTGGCGAGTGCACCCGGATGTTCTAGAATATCCTCAGGAGTAGGGGTCGTTCTAGTTTTCCCGGAAAAGTATGTCTTGCCTAGAGCATATTCACTGACCAAACCGTGTTCTAATAATGTGGCCGAGTACAATGCATTGATAATCGGACTCAATTTTGCCAAAGAGCTGGGGGTCGAATACCTTGAAGCTTTTGGGGATTCTTAACTGGTAATTAATCAAATACGAGGAGAGTATGAAGTCAGAAATCGAGACCTGATTCCATACCACCAGGTGGCCATTGAGATGGCAAACTCGTTTGAAGGATTTTTCATCGAGTATGTTCCACGTCTCCAAAACGCATATGCAGATGCATTAGCGGCGTTGTCGGTATCCTTGGCTCAACCTCCCGAAACAGAGCAATTGATTACAGTGAGGACTCATCAGCTTATTGTTCCAATCTACGATTCGAGTATTAAAGAAGCATACTCAACAGGAGTTGAACCCAAAGTTCAAGATTGGCGTTTTCCCATTATCGACTACGTCCTACATGGTATATTGCCTGAAGATGTAAGAGAAAGGGAATCGATTCGGCGAAGAGCGTCGAGATTTTACTACAACGCTACAGCGCAAATGTTGTATCGACGATCATACGATGATCTTTTACTCCGTTGCCTATCTGACAAAGAAGCGAAACAAGCACTTAAAGAGGCGCATGATGGAATATGCGGTGCACATCAACCCGGTCCCAAACTCTGCGACCGACTTAGAAGAATCGGGTATTATTGGCCAACTATGGTAAAAGACGCAGTCGACTACGCACGACGATGTGAAGTGTGTCAGTTACATGCGAATTATATGCACCAGCCTCCTGAGTATTTACACCCATCGGCGACATCATGGTCATTCGAAACTTGGGGCATGGATATCGTAGGTCCTATTTTCCCACCTTCGGTTAAAGGAGACCGTTTCATTTTGGCAATCACCGATTACTTCTCAAAATGGGCAGAAGCAGTTCCACTTAGAGAAGTAAAGACGAGTGATGTTATTAAGTTTATCAAACATCATATCATATATCGGTATGGTGCTCCAAGACGAATAGTACACGATAATGGTCCTCAATTTGTCAGCAACGCATTCATCAAGTTCTGCGGTAAATTCGGGATTAAGGACGTTTCATCGACAGCTTATAATCCCACAGCTAACGGATTAGCCGAAGCTTTTAACAAGACTATCATCAAAATTCTGGCAAAATTGGTGAAAACCAATAAACGAGATTGGGACGACAAACTCGGTGAAGCCCTGTGGGCTTATCGCACAACTGTCCGTACGCCAACCGGAACAATCCCATATGCCTTAACATATGGATGTGAAGCTGTTCTTCCATTGGAAATACAGATTCCTTCTCTCCGTGTCACTCTCACAACGGGAATGACGACGGAAGAACATCATCAGAAGCGTCTTGAAGAGTTAGAGATGTTAGATGAAAAGCGCTTGGAAGCTCAACAACAGATCGAGTTTTATTAAGCTAGAATCTCTCGGGCTTTTGATAAAAGAGTCCGACGACGAAGTTTTAAAGAATGAGATCTGGTTCTTGCTGTTTGAAGGCTTATGATTCTCACCTCCAAAAAGAAAGGAAAATTTGAACCTAAATGGGAAGGGCCGTTTGTGATAGAAACAGTCTATTCAAATGGTGCATATCGCCTGATTACTCAGGATGGTAGCAAATTAATGATGCCAATAAATGGGAAGTTCCTAAAAAAATATTACCCGTAATACGTTCAGGATAACCTATGTAAAACGGGAAGTTCCTAGAGAATCCTCTACATGATATTTCAGGATAACCCGATATCAATTGATTGTCCTAAACGGAAACTGATCATGTCAATAGTCTATTCTTAATCGTGATAAAAATGATTAAGATTCTCTTACCACTTTTTGTTGAGATGAGATTTAATGACAATTAATCTTTCCTCACAAAACCCTGTAATGCGATCATGGAAAGGGAAACTCGATGATTCGTAACCCCACACCATGAAACCCCACCAATCAGATCGACCAATGATGGTCATCGTTCTGTATCAGTCGACAAATTATTTCATGTCGAATTCTTATATTTAAAATCAAAATTTCCCACCGAATAGTTCGTGAAAATCAACAAACTCATTGTTATTTGTACCATACTCCTATTCATCACTTGGTCAAACCTTACTACAGTTAGGACCAAAGCCAAAATCCCCTCTCGATTTGTTCCATGAACGAGAGGTCCACAAATTGAGTGATCAAACTTTTAAACAGTTAGGATCATCTCAAAACCCCTATGTGGTCAAACCTTCCTACAGTTAGGACCAAACCCAAAATCCCCTCTCGATTCGTTCCATGAATGAGAGGTCCACAAACTGAATGATCAAACCTTATGATAGTTAGGATTATTCAAACCAATCTGGATTCTCCGAGTGGAGATCCCACTTTGAGTTTTCTTTGCACCAGGAGATAGAATATAAAATTTTTCCTCTCCGATTCTGGGTTTATCTCTACCAACAAACAAGAGACCAGGAGACGGAATGTAAAATTATTCCCCTCCGATTCTGGGTTTATCTCTACCAACAAACAAGAGACCAGGAGACGGAATATGAAGTTATTCTCCTCCAATTCCGGGTTTATCTCTACCAACAAACAAGCGACCAGGAGACGGAATATAAAATTATTCCCCTCCAATTCCGGGTTTATCTCTACCAACAAACAAGAGATTGAGAGCTGGAATATCCAATTCCTTCTTCACAAATTTGGGTTCGCTTTCATACACAGAAAATGCAACCTACTTACGCTTTCAAATCCATGTCATTCATGCATGGGGGATTGTAGGGTGAAAAATTGCAATGAAGAGAACAAAAGAAAATTGAATTGAATTCCTTTAATTCCGATTACAACTCGATTACAAAAGAGAGGAGAACGAACTTTGTTCTCTCCTTTGTTTAAAACTGGGTTCTTCACGGTGGCGATGAGATGCCTCCCTCGAATGCTTGCGTCGAGTTTGCTTCTCGTTGACGATCCGAATGTCTTGAGTCACTGGAACAATATCTCCTCCTCACGATTTGACGTTGTGGAGAACTTGCGTGGTAAGTTTGAAACTCTTGATGAGTTGATAACTCTGAACGAGTTTTGAAGAACTCTGTAAAAGAGTTGTTTTGAACCGAAAATCGGTTGTAAGCCAAGGATGAAGGAGCTCCTCGTTGCCGATCGTTGAAGATGATCTTCCTTGGAGGATGATGCTGATCTCCTCTTCGCTGCCAAACTGAGAGCCGAATTCCCTCTACTCGAGCCCTCGTTCCAAAAAGAGCCAGCCTTCAGTGCTCGATCCCAGCCAAGAAAATCTAACCCTTAACTCAGTTGAGTTTACTCCCTTTTATAGGGGATTAAGAGGGTGTAACTGCCCTCTAAATCCGCTCCTAAGTGGGCGTGATTTCCTCAGATCGTGGGGAAAACGGTTCCTGCAACTGTTCAGCTCGTGCTTGAACGAGTCAAACGCCCACGTTGGCGTTCGGGACCCCAACTCCTTGTTTTAGACTGGAGACGCGGAGTTGGGTACCCGCTGGACGTTGAAAAACGTGGGTCTGACCCCAGCGTTTTAATGTTGTAACGCGGGTTCAACCCTCGTGTTTTGATGTTGTAACGTGGGTTCGACCCTGGCGTTTTGATGTTGTAACGCGGGTTCAACCCTGGCGTTTTACTGTTGACACACGGGAAGGACCTCCGCGTCTTGCCTTGAAGAGATTATCACCAAGTAATCTCTTTTTGTCATAGCGTTGCAAAGATCATTGTCTTGTAATCTTCGTCTTGGCTCCTTGAGAATATGAGAGTCGTCAGATTGTAACTCCCGATGTTGATTGTGAATGCTGTTGAACTAGAGCTCTCATCGGTTATCGTGAAGGTCGTCAGATTGTAACCTTTAGCGATCTATGTGAGAGTCTTCAAATTGTAGCCTTCTGGAAGTCGTCAGATTGTAACTTCCATCATCGGTGTTTGATGGGGGATAAGCTATCTATTGTGATTTTTAGACAGCCTACAGAACCCCCTCTAAAGTTTTCGAAAGTTCGCGGTTGACTGGGATGAATTTTCGGAATACTTTGGATCTTAACTCTGATCTTGGAGCTGTTGATTCCTTGTCATAAAGGAGTCGTTCCCTGCACTCGCTTCGAAGGCATCTTGGTTGAAGGGATTTGTCACACAGGACCTATGTGAAGGTATGCGCCATAATCCTGCTTCTGGAATATGGGGGTGGACTTTGCATTTTGAACTTGAGACGCGGGTCTCACCCTTGCATGCATGCTGAATTTGGAACACGGGTGTGACCTCAGCGTTCGATTTTTGCATCGTGGGTCTGACCTTAGCATCTGACCTCAGCATTTGGTTTTTGCATCGCGGGTCTGACCTCAGCGTCTTGACTTAAAACGCGGCTATGACCTTGGCGTTATCGGTTTTGTGACGCGAGTCTGACCTCGGCGTTTCGATGTGAGACGCGGAGGTGACTTTCATGTATTTTTGACTAAGTCTTTGAGACTTGTCTTCAGCTCATCTGTTTCAAGTCTCGGCTTACGTCCATTAAGCTGATGAACCTACAAACATGCATAGGATTTTTGGCAAACCCTCAGCCATCAACGGATTTGATAAGCCTTTACCGACTACCGTTTGAGTCGGGCTAGCACGTGGATTGTCTAAGTCCGTTCCACATGTAACGTTGTGCTAAGAGAATGAACCCTCTTAGACTTGATGCTATAATTTTGAATACATAGACTTTGTCATTTTTACGGAAAAAGACTAACCGGCAACGCGTGTTAGGCGTAGGCTTATCTCTAATTAGGGATCGAGATAAAGTCCCCCATGCGTGAAAAACATGGATTTTTGGTGCTACGATGTTGAATACGTAGGCTTCGTCACTATTTCTTCCTGTGTTATATTTTCACTTGAAACACTGAAAGAAAATTGGAAGTGCCAGAGGTGTAGTATTAACTTAGCATGAATTTTTACTTAGAGTGAAATCCAAAAATTTTCTTCACTACCGCTAGGATAATTCCAGAAAATTTTTAATCCGCTGGGGATTTTATAATGAAAACTTGCTATTCATGTTGAAAAAGGATTAACAAGTTTATTGGGGAGGGTTTGACTGTTAGAGGTGTGATGTTAACCTAACAGTATTTTATGGACCTATCGCTCTATTGAAGAGAGTCGACAAGTTGATTTGGTTGTCAGAGGTGTGATGTTAACTTGACTAGTTTTGTGTTGCGATCGGAGCAACTTTGTGGAGTTATCATCTTATTAACGAGGATTGATAAGTTAATTTGTCAGAGGTTTGGTGTTAACATGACGGGAAATTGTTGCGGTCGGAGCAACTTTGTGGACTTATCATCATATTGACGAGGATTGATAAGTGGATTTGTCAGAGGTTTAGTGTTAACGTGATAGGATTTGTGTTGCGATTGGAGCAACTT
>BQKN01044088.1:1110-11355 GCA_022839385.1 Asparagus kiusianus
GAGGTTCAGAATCCGAAGCAGTCTCGTTTCAGTCGTCCGATTGGAAAGAACAAACCGGAGAGTTCAAAAAATCCATGCGTCTTCGACATCATGGCTCAGCTGGCCAATATTCCAGCACGGATAATGCTGTACGAGCTACTACGGTTGTCCAAGGAAACTAGAGAAGCCTTACAAGAGGCCTTGGCCGATTCAGAGGTGTTCCTCACCAGGATCAAGCCAGCACCTGAGGAGCTAGAATTGTTAGACCAACAGTGTAACGTGGCAGCTAAGAACCTTCCCTGCATCACCTTCACCAAAGAGGACATGCAGACGAAGAATTCAAATCATGATCGGCCCCTATACTTCGTCGGGTACATTGGCTCCAGTGAAGTCAACCGAATCCAAGTGGATCCGGGTTCCGCTGTGAGTATTATGCCACTTCGACTAATGCACAGCCTTGGCATTCCAGTCAGCAAGTTGGCGTCTACAGGCACAGTCATCTACGGATTCAACACCAGCGGGTCAAGACCTTTGGGTAAAATCCGGATAAAGTGCCAAATGGGCGATCTGAAAACGGAGGTCACGTGCTACGTGATTGATGCTGAGACATCCTATAACTTACTATTGGGTCGGCCTTGGATCCATAGTAATGTTATAGTTCCCTCCACTTTACATCAGTGTCTGAAATATGTCGACACTGATGGAAGGGTTAGGACGGTGGTCGCAGATAAACAACCATTTAAAGGGTATGAGAATTACTTTACAGATTCTCTCCTTTATGGTAATGAATCCGATACGGAACCATCGATCCAGGGCATGGACAGCGGAGAAGAAGCTGATTCCGAGGCCGGATTCGATTACAATGGTGGTTTTGTTCTAAATGACATTGTACCCTTTGTAATCAATCTCGATGACGAACAGTCATCAGATGGCGGTTGTAACTGGCAACTTGCCGATATTGAAATAAATCGTGATTTAAAGTATTCCTTGTCTCTTGATGATGCGATAAAGGGATTGTACGATAATCCCAATTTATGTATGCCGCTCCGATCATCTTATGTAACGAAGAAACGCCTCCAGCATTCCTTCGAAACAACTCGGATTATTCCTGCCAAAACAGGAGGACAAAAAGAAGTGATCTACGGTAAAGGAGAAAGTCTTCCGTTGCCGGATCATTTCCTAAGAGAAGATGAAGACGATGACAAATCTGGTCTGCACTTATCAAAGTATAGTCCGGAAGCGCGTACGCTCATGGAAAAACAAGGGTACGACTTTACACTCGGAGAAGGTTTATACTTCGACCGAGGTTCCCGTGTCCCAGTCAAAATGGCATATGTCCCAAAAGGGAAACCGGATAATTATTACCGTCACAAGAGAGGCCTAGGCTATGTCTCATCAGATGACGAATGTGGTTGGCAAATCATCGATCAAATTGCTAACAAAGCTAAGGATGGGTACTTGCCAGACTCTTCAGCTAAGGATTCCGACACAAGTTTGGGAGAAATGTTCAAAACCTTAATGTCGAACATGACTACAGCTGATCCATCTACAATGGAAGATGACGATCAAATGCAAACGTGGGAGGACCCATGGGTTCATCACTTGAACATGCAATATGGTGATAGGTTCGAACAGAGAGAGCCACCCACCGAAGACGAAGTAGTCCAAATCAATATGGGTGAAGAAGCCAATCCAAAGCCCATATTCATCAGTGGTAGTCTTTCCCCAGATGAAAAGGAAGAGTTAATTACCTTGATCAGAGAGTACATTGATGTCTTCGCCTGGAACTATGAAGACATGCCAGGACTTGACCCCAATGTGGCAATGCACCGCCTTGACATCAAGCCGGATGCCAAACCTGTCAAGCAACAGCAAAGACGGTTTCATCCGCAGATCATGGAAGCCATCGAGGCTGAGGTTAAGAAGTTGATCGACTCAGGATTCATCCGAGAGGAACAACATCCAGACTGGTTAGCCAACATTGTTCCTGTCATGAAGAAGAATGGCAAGATCAGGATTTGCATCGACTTCAGGAATTTGAATGAAGCATGTCCAAAAGATGATTTTCCTCTCCCGATCACGGATGTCATTATCGACAATACATGCGGGTTCGAAAGAATGTCCTTCATGGACGGGTTTTCGGGGTATAATCAAATCAAGATGCACCCGGATGACGAAAAGCATACAGCATTCAGAACGCCCCTCGGTGTCTTCTGCTACACGGTGATGCCGTTCGGTCTGAAGAATGCAGGTGCTACATACCAACGAGCGATGACTAAGATTTTCCAGAAACATCTCAGGAAAACGGTGGAATGCTACGTTGATGATTTGGTGGTAAAGAGCCGCAACAAAGAAGATCACATAAAGGACTTGAGAACGATGTTTGATCTTATGCGGAGTCATCAGTTGAAGATGAATCCCACAAAATCCTTCCTCGGAATGTCCAGCGGAAAATTCCTTGGATTCGTCGTCACCACTAAGGGTATACACATTGACCCAGACAAGGTAAAAGCGATAAATGAATTGCAACCCCCGAGGAATCTAAGGGAACTCCGAGGATTGCAAGGTCGTCTGGCTTATATCCGGAGGTTCATTTCAAATATTTCTGGGAAGTGCCAACCATTTTCTAAGCTAAACAAGAAGGGCGTATCGTTTATTTGGGACGATGCTTGCCAGAAGGCATTCGAAGATATCAAGGCATATCTGATGAATCCCCCTGTTCTGGTCGCACCAAAATCAGGTAAACCGTTCTTGATTTACATCAAGGCGATGAACCATTCGATAAGTGCTTTATTAGCACAAGACGATGATAATGGTCACGAATAGGCAGTCTATTATCTATGTCGGACCTTGATAGACGCCGAGTCTCGATACCCGATGATCGAGAAAGAATGTCTCGCATTAGTGTTTACGGTACAGAAGATGCGACATTACTTAGTTGGCCAGACGATTTACGTCATCGCTAATGTTAATCCGGTACGGGTATTCATGACTCAACCAGGTTCGATGAATTGGTGGTTGGCAAAGTGGGCCCTCCTCTTGTCCCAGTATAATTTGCACTTCAAACAGCAGAAGTCAGTCAAAGGACAAGCGATTTGTGATCTTTTGGCGGCAAGTCCGACAACAGACGCAGTTGAAGTATATGATGATTTACCAGATGAAACCCATGAGGTTAATACCACGTCACACCAACAAGTATGGCAGTTATACTTTGATGGTGCTTCGAGAGCAGTTAATAAAGCAGTAACCCCTGGATGTCCTAAAGTCACCTCCGGAGTTGGAGTGGTCTTAGTTTCCCCAGGGAAGCACGTGATGCCCCAAGCTTATTCGCTGACGAATCCATGTTCCAATAACGTAGCTGAGTACAACGCACTCATCATTGGACTCAGTTTCGCCAAAGAGCTGGGGGTCGAGTATCTCAAAGCCTTTGGAGATTCTCAATTGATCGTTAACCAAGTTCGTGGAGAGTATGAGGTCAGGAACCCAGACCTGATTCCATACCACCAGGAGGCCGTCAGAATGGCAGATTCTTTTGAAGAATTCTATATCGAATATATCCCGCGTCTCCAGAACGCTTATGCGGATGCACTGGCAGCACTGGCAGTATCACTCGCGCAGCCGCCCGAAACTGAACTGCTAGTCACGGTGAGATCACACTAACTCTGCATACCCATATACGATATGGAGGTTGAAGAGGAGGATGATAGAAATGAAAAAGCCAAAGAGGTGAACTCAACCCAAATCGGGTCTGAGTCCCGAGATTGGCGTTTTCCCCTTATTGATTACGTCCAATACGGCATTTTACCAGAGGACGCAAAAGAAAAAGAATTTATTCGCCGAAGAGCTCCGCGGTTCTTTTACAATACCGAGACACGTACGCTATATCGCCGGGGGTATGATGATTTGCTTCTCCGATGCCTTTCGAACGAAGAAGCAAAAGAAGTTCTTAAGGAAGCACCTGAAGGAGAATGCGGTGCGCATCAGCCTGGTCCCAAGCTGTATGACCGAATCAGAAGAATGGGATATTTCTGGCCAACAATGGTTCGTGACGCAATCGAGTACGCCCGAGAATGTCATGCTTGTCAAGTGCATGCAAATTATATGCACCAACCTCCGGAGCGATTACACACATCAACCACGTCTTGGCCATTCGAGACATGGGGTATGGATATTGTCGGTCCTATCTTTCCTCCTTCAGTCAAAGGTGATCGATTTATTCTCGCTATCACCGACTACTTTTCAAAGTGGGCTGAAGCCATTCCGCTTAAAGAAGTGAAGACGAACAACGTCATCAACTTCATCAAGCATCACGTCATATACCGACACGGCGTGCCGAGGCGGATCATTCATGACAACGGTCCGCAATTCATAAGCAATGCCTTCATCAGGTTTTGTGACAAATTCAAAATTCAGGACGTTTCGTCAACAGCTTATTACTCCGCTGCGAACGGATTAGCTGAGGCTTTCAACAAGACAATCATCAAGATCCTGTCAAAGCTTGTGAAGACCAATAAGCGAGATTGGGACGATAAACTCGGCGAAGCGCTCTGGGCTTATCGCACCACAATACGCACTCCTACAGGAGCCACTCCATATTCTCTGGTGTACGGATGTGAAGCTGTGCTACCGTTAGAGATTCAAATCCCCTCCCTTCGGATCGCTCTCGCAATGGAGATGACGACCGAAGAACATCATCAAAAACGTCTTGAGGAACTCGAAAGGCTGGACGAAAAGCGCTTGGAGGCTCAACAACACATCGAGTTCTACCAGGCTAGGATATCCAGGGCTTTTGACAAAAGAGTCCGCCAAAGAAGCTTCAAGGAAGGAGATCTGGTCCTCGCTGCTCGCCGACCAATAATCCTCACCTCTAAGAAGAAAGGTAAATTCGAACCTAAGTGGGAAGGACCGTTTGTAATAGACACAGTCTATTCAAACGGCGCTTACCGCTTAATTTCTTTAGAGGGCATCAGGCAATTAATGCCAATAAATGGGAAGTTTTTGAAAAAGTACTATCCCTAGTACATTCAGGACAACTCATTTATCGGGAAGTTCCTTGAAGAATATTATACTTAATATTCCGGAGGATAACCCAAGTTCATTTTCATCACCAAAATCCCTCACTGATCAATCTTAGTTGACAGTGAGTTCACCAAAAAGGTCCAGTCTCAATTCGGAGTCCCCTTTCGATAAACGAAGGAACTCTCTTTCTTTTCTCTTTGGTCCAACCCTTTCATGGTTATAACCAAAGCTGAAATTTCACTTCGATAAACGAGGAACTCTTCTTTCGATCAGATAACCAATCCTATAAAAGGTAAGTTTATCTAGATCTTCTGGATTCTCGGAGTGGAGATCCCACTTCTAGTTTCCTTCTTGCACTGGAAATAGAATATAAAATTCTGCCTTTCCAGAAATAAGGAATAGAATATAAAATTCTTCCTTCCTTGTTCAGGGAATAGAATATAAAATTCTTCCTTCCCACACCAACTCTTTTTCCAAAATTTATAAAATCAAAATTCATCTTAGGTATTTTATCCCGAAACCTAAGCAGGGATAAGTTTGTGCCTAACACGCGCTGCCGGTTTAGTCTTTTTCCGATTGAAAAAGATACCAGAGTTTGATTCTGGGGTATTTTATCCTGAAACCTAAGCAAGGATAAGTCCGCACCTAACACGCGCTGCCGGTTAGTTCTTAACCGCTAAAAAGAACACCCGTCCGCATATTCAACATTGTGGCAGGTTGTTATTAATAACACCGAAATCCATGCCTCACACGCATGGGGAATTTCATCCTGAATCCTAAGAAAGGATAAGTCGACGCCTAACACGCGTCGCCGGTTTAGTCTTTTTCCGATTGAAAAAGATACCAGAGTTCGATTCTGGGGACCTTTATCCCGAAGCCTAAGAAGGGATAAGCCAACGTCTAATACACGTTGCTGGGTAGCCTATTCCCATAATAATGGCAGAGTCTACACATTCGAAGTTGTAGCACGAAGTCTAAGGGAGTTCATTCCTTTAGCGCAACGTCACATGCGGAACGGATTAAAACAATCCGCATGTAAGCCCGACTCAAACGGTAGTCGGTAAGAGCACATCAAATCCGTTGAAGGCTAAGGATTTGCCAAAAATCCTAAGTCAACGTCTCATACACGTTGCTGTTTAGTCTTTTCACAAGAGAAAGACGAAGTCTACGTATTCAATGTCGTAGCACTAAAAGAGTTAACTCTTTAGCTTAACGTCACGTGTGGAACGGATTTAGACAATCCGCACGCTAGCCCGACTCAAACGGTAGTCGGTAAAGGCTAATCAAATCCGTTAGAGGCTGGGGGTTGGCCAAAAATCCTAAAGCCAACACCTCACATGTGTCGCCGGGTAGCCTATTCCCGTAACAATGGCGAAGTCTATGTATTCGACATCATAGCACAAAGTCTCAGAGAATTCAATCTCTGAGCATAACGTTACATGCGAACGGATTTAAACAACTCGCATGCTAGCCCGACTCAAACGGTAGTCGGTAAAGGCTCATCAAACCCGTTGAGGGCTGAGGGTTTGCCAAAAATCCTGTAAGTATTATGATCGTCGGATTCATGATCAACAGAGAAGCATAATGATGAAAAGAAGAGTGCGCTAATAAAAAGACTTTGTTTTATTAATGAAACCAAACCAAGCTGAGATACAAGAAAATGTCTCAAATCAGATCTGACAAACTGAAGGAAGCAATTTTGGCCTTGACATCGGCAAGTTCCTCGGCGACTTCCGCCCGAACCCTCTCCTCTTCTTCCTTCTGAAGCTTGGCACACGCAAGAATGGCGGCAGTGTTGGCAGTTACGTCTTCTCGGCGCAATGTGTGAAGAATCTCCAACTCTCTTCTATAAGCATCTTGAACTCTAGTGCTCTCACGCTCAAAATCTTTTAGAGTCCTCTCCCCTTGGGCGGTCCTAATCCCAGTCCTATCAGCAATACTGTTATAAGCATCCATCTTAGTCTGCAGACGACGTTGCCGTTTACACAAGTTCGCGACGATTACTTCTTGCTCTGAGATACGTCTCTCCCTGGCCTTACGCTCACGCATCCTCCGAGTCTGAGCATCGATCATAAGTGGCATGGCCTCATCATATGAGTCGAAGTTTACTAAATCTTCCAAGCGATATATGAGTTCCTCTAAGCAAGTCAGCCTTATCTCGCATCGTCCAGCTAGCCGGATGCCACCTATACGCTGAATGTCTTCAAGACTGTCTGTTATGAAAAGGAGCAAATCATAAGATCTTCCCTGTCCAGAACAAATGTCGGTGACCGTTTGTTGCACAACCTTCTCTACTTTTTGGAGGATGCTCTGTATAGATTCGGAAACCGTGAAGACAGACTCTTGGTCAGACACAATCGCGGCAATAGGATCCTCTTCTTCTTCATCGTCAGATATCAGGATGATTTCGGGACTCACCATCCTCCCGTCACGGATGTCCAACCGAGGAAGTGGATTGATAGCCTGCCTGGCGGAAACTGAAGATAGAACGTCACCACGACGTCCATTCACCGCTGAAAACAAGCAATTAAGTGCTGGTTAGTCTTAATTATAAAAGGAAATTGAACTCATCTTACAAATAGCTAAGATAGAGTCATTGTCTTATAAAGGGTGAGACGATTTGGCCACATTGTGCAATCACAAAACAGGGTATATCAACAACATATCCCTGCCTTATAAAGCACAACGTAGCGTCAAATCGCCCCCTTTATTTTGAGATATGGTTTTAACCAAGCAAAACATATCTTTAAAGCGCCAATTCCCACCAAGGAGAATCAAGGCTCTTCCCGATTGCCTCGCCAAGGAGAACAACGTGGGGTAAAAATGGACCAATTTGCAAATTTTCAAGAAAAGAGGGGTTAATTTGCAAAATTCCCAAATATGCCGAAAGCGTCGATCCTCACCAACGAGAATCAAGGCTCTTCCCGATTGGCTCGCCAAGGAGAACAACGTGGGGTAAAAAAAGGACCAGTTTGTAAATTTACGAGAAAATAGGGACTAATTTGTAAATTTCCAAATACTGCCAAAAATAGCTCACCAGCATAGGAGGGAGGCGCGCCATCAGCCAACATAGCAGGGGAATGACCTCTCGAAGGACGCGACATGACAAGCTGCAAAATAAATTAAAAGAGGTCAGATCTAGAATAAAAAGATCACTTTTTTATCAGATCTACCCCCCTGAAAGATTAACTCGAGGCGTCATATCATAGTTTTAACCCCCACACACGATCCCACAAGTATATAAATTAAATTGAGCATGAAAAAGATCAAAATTGTGGGGGATTTACCTGAAGAAAGATCGAAGATCCGACCAAAAATCAAATCTTGAAAGAGGCCTAGACCACGTGCTCGAGGGGCCTGAGAGAAATTTTTATTTGAAGGTTTTTGAGGGATTTTTCAATCTAAGATCCAAAGGAATGATGGATCTAGGGTATTTATGGAGATTTGAAGGAAAGAATACAAGAGGGAAAAGGAATCCAAGAGAAAGGAGGAGAAGGAGGGGGCCGGCCCTAGGAGAGAAAAAGGGTGGGGTTTTATAAGGGTGAACCAGCCTTGAACCAGACCCAAACCAGCCTTGAACCAGATCTGGCTGAACCAGACCAAGCCAGACTGAGCCAGAGTGAGCCAAATTGAGTCTGAATGGGCCAAATTGAGCTAGATTGAACCTGGCTGGACCAGACCAAGCCAGATTGGACCAGACTGAGCCATAATGAGCCAAATTGAGTCTGAACGGACCAGTTTGAATCAATTTCAAACCAGTTTGAACCAAATTCGAACCAGAATTCAAATTGGAGCTGAATTAAGCGTCGAAATGACTTCAAATCGACTGAGGGTCCCATCCTTGGTTTATTCCTGTCTCTCCCACACATTCAGAAGGAGCGGAAGAATTTTCTTGAGCCGAATTACTGCCTTTTTTAAACCGGTTCAGCTTATTTTGAGCGCGGAAATACTCCAATAAGGTATACGAGTATAAACTATTCCCTATTTTTATTGAGAAGTTCCTGGAGAATATTTTTCTAAAAATATTCTTAAGGATAACTCAATAACACGACGCCGGACAACGCGTCGCAAATGAAGACTCAACGCCAACAATCGAGGGTTAGTTGTACGTCGAACCAATGAGCATGAGCTAAAAGATTGGAAAATCAGGAATCGACTTCAAGTTCAAATTCCGACGACGGTCAGACAATAAATGCAGCACCGGAATCCTTACAAGCATTCGACAAAGCACCGAATAGCCTGAAGGAGTGAAGGAATACAGAACAAAAGTCGTTCCAGGTCCCGTTACACCGACAAGGAGTAGGGGCAATCATATCCAAAGCATTCCAGACTCTTCTATAAAAGAATGAGGCTGGAACACTTTGGAGGGGGTATCTGTAGGCATATAAAATTGCCTATAGGTCCCTTAGCATGGCTCGGCACGATAATTCGACAAATCAACGAACATTCGAGCGACGAAGCGAGCTAGTGAGGCGACGAAGCTAACGAACCGCACACAAGCAACGGAATACGTTCGCATGTGGAATCGATCCAACGGTTCGGAAAATCAACGAGTCATCCAACCAAGAGAGGATTCGTACTCAAACACCGAGGCAGAAATACTGCCAAATAAAGACGCGGGCTATCAAATCAAAGTCCGGGCGAATCAAACGAAGAACCGAAAGATGGAAAACACCGGAAAATGACAAAACGGAACACACCCGGGGACTCGGCCTAAACCGAGCCAACCCGGGGTGGCTCGGCCAAGGCCGAGCCACCTCAGGGTGGCTCGGCATGAGCCGAGCCACCCTGAGGTGGCCCGACTCCCCCCCTCTCTCTTGTGCACAAATGCACAGTGAAGAGAGGCTATAAATAGGGGGGGTGGTTGTTCATTTGAGAGGACTTTTCTGAAACTTCTGAAGAGCCGAAACTCTACCGGATTGCGACCTCAACTCGGAATTGTGAAGGCTTGAAGACTTGGATACTCAGATCTACGTCATTCTACTCCGGATCTAAGCTTGGTTCTTAGATCCCGAGATTTGAGCGAGCGTTTCCTTGGTGAAACGATCCCTCCCGGCTATTATCTCCTTGGTGGGATAATACCCGTTATACCACGTAGATCTGTTCGGATCGAGATTGCGCGGTAGTCCACGGTAATCAACCCCGGCATAGGCAAACAACCCACGCAAGCGAGGGACCATAAAACAGGAAACTCGTGATCTGTTCAGAGAGAATTGTAATTTTTATTTTTTTATTTTGATTTTCATT
>BQKN01044094.1:0-12919 GCA_022839385.1 Asparagus kiusianus
ATATATATATATATATCACTAATCATTTTTTTATACACATTGTTATTTTGTATATATGGTCTTGAAAAATAATTTTTGTTCAAGAGACTTAAAAGTTATTTAAAACAAAGAGTTAGCATGCACTTTTCAAAACTTTTAAATTAAATCTCTAAGATTTGACTTGGTTTTGTATTGCTATAATGAAAAAGATTTTCTAAGAGATTTACATTGGAGCTATATATAAAAATGTTTTCTTGATTATTAACTAGCTTCAATTAGAATATCAAAATATATAAAAGAAAATTAGTTATTTAATGACTTCTTTAATTTGGCAAGTTGACCGAATTTTATGAGTATATTCACTGCAAACCCTCACGAGACTATAAATCTTCCACTAGGGTAACCTAGAGGTTTAAAGGCTTGTTGTATGTGCTAAATACAATCGCGATTCCTGCGAAAATGAGTTAGGATTTTATTTTTATTTTCATTGCTAGAGGACTAGCAAAAGTTTAGGTGTGGGGGTATTTGATAATCATATTTTATTACAATTTTATACCCTCATTGTCTATTTTATACAAATAAATATGTCACTAATTATTGTTTAAATACAGGTTAATGAAGAATAAATTCCAAAAATCCCATCTCTCATCAAAAGCCCTTGATTTAATAAAGAAATGAAGCAAAGAAGCCCATTGGAAAATTAATTTTAAAATTATCCAAAAGCTCACGCTAAAAAGAAGAATTAAAGCTCAAAATGCCAAAGGCCCAAGCCTAAAAGACAAACACAAGAAGAAGCTGCGGGCTGAAAAAGGAGAGAAGCAGCCATCGATAAGCACATCGATGGGCACATCGATAAGCCTATTGATGCCCGCATCGATACGCTTATCGATGCCC
The DNA here is from genome assembly GCA_022839385.1 of Asparagus kiusianus. Lineage (NCBI taxonomy): Eukaryota > Viridiplantae > Streptophyta > Magnoliopsida > Asparagales > Asparagaceae > Asparagus > Asparagus kiusianus. Next base: position 874 of record BQKN01044094.1, read on the forward strand.
TTATCGATAGCTACGACATTCTATTACAGATTAAATGTTGAAATTTGTTGGTTTTGGATAAGATTTGAATCCAATGGCTCTTATTCACTGATGTTTACTACAAATAGCGGTAGAGAGTGAGGGGTTAGAGGTGTAAAAATTTTTGTAACTCCATTTGGAGATGAGGGTTACTCTTAATTGAGAAGACTTTCTAAATTTAAAACTTTTATTACAATTAATAAAAGAATTTTTCTCCACTTTAAATTTTTATTTTCTCCTCTTTTTTGAATGATGAGGATGGAGATGAAGAGCAATTTGAAGGTTCGCATTTCTTTTATTTTCCTATTTTATTTCTTTTTAGTAATTTCTTTATTATTGCTTATTAGTTAGATTTACATTCATGCTTGTAGTGTAGATTTATTTTCTTGTCTTTTTATTTCTTTTTGTACTTTAATTTGTAGAGTAGATTTATTTTCATGAATTTAATTTTTACAATTTATTTTGTAGTTTAGATTTTAATTCTTTGTAGTTAGATTTATTTTTTGTTCATAGTTTAGATTTTTCTTTTCTTTTTATTTTTGTAATTAGTTCTTTTTCTTCTTGCTTTTATTTCTTAAGATGTGAAATTAATTTTTGCAGAAATCTTAGAATTATATGAAACTAGTCTAATTTCCTTTATGTTATATAAATTATTCTCTTTCATTTAAAAGGTTCATGTTTAGGATAATCAACTAGAAAACTAATTGGTAGAAGAAGAATTTGATAATCTATATTTATCTTAAATGGTTTGATAGGTTATGCTTATGAATTGTAGAATTACTATCTTGTTGTTGTTCTATCATGAATTGTAATTTTGCTTAGATGATAATTTGATAGGTTATGCTTTCCTTAAATGGTTTGATAGTCTATGCTTAATAAATCTAAAGTGAAATATGATAAAAAGAGAATAGTTTTTATTTTATAATTAAAATTAACTAGTGTATTCAATTCTAGATTTCTCATATCTTTAATTGAATCCTCCATCTTTTGTTTTCTTATTTTTCTCTCTTTTTATTCTTGCTTTTTATTCTATTCTTTGATTCTTACTTCTCTTCTCTAAAATTTAATTTATTGTTACTTGCATATATTCACAACAATCACTCTCACTCATCATAACTCTCACACTTATTCTTTAATCCTAATTTTGTCACGCACAAAACATGAGAACCAATTCTAATAATCTCTTAAAATTACCTTCCTCGTGGGATCGATAACTTTTTATACTATAAGTTGATCAATTGTGCACTTGCAATTTTGGTACATAATTATGCCGCATCACTCGCCCACTTAACATTTAATCTATTTCAAATCCCACTTGGGCATGATTTCTGGCAACTAAGCCTTGATGGTTCGGTCATTCGTTGGCACCCTCTACGGGGCTGCTTTTGATTGGTACCGTCGTCTCAAGCCTGGAAATATCAACAGTTGGGACGATATGGAGAGCTTGTTCCTTGGCAACTTCTTTGATGACGACACCGAGATATCCATCAGGACACTCTTCGAGGAGAAACAGGAAGATGGGGGAACGGTCGACGACTTCGTCAAGCTCTTCCGGAATAAGACGATGAACTGCCGAGATCTGAAAGTTATGGGAGTAGCACCCTCCAATTCCTGAAAGGAGTTGAAGATGTACGGAGAGCGGGTCGAATGCTTCTTCAGACCTTCCTACAGTTAGGGCCACAACCAAAATCCCCTCTCGATTCCTCTAATGAACGAGAGGTCCACGAATCGAGCGATCAAATCTTCCTACAGTTAGGGCCATAATCACAATTCACTCTTGATAAACGAGAAATTTACCTTTAGTTCGATAATCAAACATTCTGACAGTTAGGATTATCTGAATCTTTTCGATTCTCGGAGTGGAGATCCCACTCTTAGTTTCACTCTTCAGATTCTCAAGATGGAAATCCCACTTCGAGTCTCCTTTGCAATTAAAAATAGAATATAAAATTCTTCCTTTCCAGTATCGGGTTTGTCTTTGCCCCAAGAGAAGACACCATCTTTTTTAACTCTCATAATCCGTGCTTAACACGCGTGGAAAATTTTATCCCGAAACCTAAGTAGGGATAAAACAATGTCTAACACGTGTTGCCGGTTAGTCTTTAACCGTATAAAGGACAAAAGTTCACATATTCGACATTGTGGCAGCTTGTTATTAATAACACCATAATCCGTGCCTCACACATACAGGGGATTCTATCCCGAATCCTAAGTAGGGATAAGTCAACGCCTAACACGCGTTGCCGGTTTAGTCTTTTACCAATTGAAAAAGACACCAGAATACCAATCTGGGGTATTTTATTCCGAAACCTAAGTAGGGATAAGTCGGTGTCTAACACACGTTGCCGGTTAGTTCTTGACCGTAAAAAGAACAAAAGCCCATATATTGAACATTGTGGTAAGTTGTTATTAATAACACCGTAATTCGTATCTTACACACGCGGAGAATTTTATCCTGAATCCTAAGTAGGGATAAGCGAACGCCTAACACGCGTTGCTGGTTAGTCTTTAACCATAAAAAGGACAAAAGCCCACATATTCGACATTGTGACGGGTTGTTATTAATAACACCATAATCTGTGCCTCACACGTACAGGGGATTTTATCCTAAATCCTAAGTAAGGATAAATCAACGCCTAACACGCGTTACCGGTTTAGTCTTTTACCGATTAAAGAAGACACCAGAATACCAATCTGGGGCATTTTATCCCAAAGCCTAAGTAGGGATAAGTCGGTGTCTAACACGCGTTGCCGGTTAGTTCTTGACCATAAAAAGAATAAAAGACCACATATTCGACATTGTGGCAGGTTGTTATTAATAACACCGTAATTCGTGTCTTACACGCGTAGGGAATTTTATCATGAATCCTAAGTAGGGAGAAGCCAACGGCGAACACGCATTACCGGTTTAGTCTTTCACCGATTGAAGAAGACACCAGAATCTAAATATGGGGAATTTTGTCCCGAAGCCTAAGTAGGGATAAGTCAGCACCTAACACGCGTTGTCGGTTAGTCCTTGACCGTAAAAAAAGGACAAAAGCCCATATATTCGATATTATGGCAGGTTGTTATTAATAACACCATAATCCATGCCTTACACGCATGGAAAACTTTATATCGACTCCTAAATAGAGATAAGTCAAAGCCTAACACGCGTTGCTGGTTTAGTCTTTCGCCGAGTGAGAAAGACACCAGAATCCGAGTCTGGAGACTTTTATCCCGAATCCTAAGAAGGGATAAGTCAACGCCTAACATGCATTGCCGGGTAGTCTATTCCCGTGAGAAAGATGAAGTCTACGTATTCAATATCATAGCACTAAAAGAGTTAACTCTTTTAGCATAACGTTACATACAGAACGGACTTAAACAATCCGCATGTAAGCCCGATTCAAATGGTAATTGGTAAAGTCACGTCAAATCCGTTGATGGCTGAGGATTTACCAAAAATCCTGAGTCTGTATCTGATACATACGGTCGGGTAGTCTATTCCCGTGCGAAAAATGAAGTCCACGTATTATTTATCATAGCACTAAAAGAGTTAACTCTTTTAGAACAACGTCACATGTGGAACGGAGTTAAACAATTAGCATGCTAGCCTGACTCAAACGGTAGTCGGTAAAAGCTCATCAAACACATTGATGGATGATCGTTTGCCAAAAATCCTATAAATGTGAGAGTCATTGACGCATCAGCCCCATTAGTTGGTCTCGTGACTCGAGCATCCAACAAATTCGGGATAAGATCCATATCTACAGACGAATCAGCTTTAACAGTTGGTCCTGCAGCCCCAACTATTGGAACCGCCATGCTCTAATACCTTAAGAGCTTAAACTGTGTATACTCTAGCAAACGTACGAGTATAAATTGTGTTCGACGAGCGATCCGGAACCCTAGGTCAACATCGGTCAACGCGTAACCCTAGGTTAATGCTAGTCAATGTGTTGTGATGAAAAGTCAACGTCAGCAATCCAAAATCCTAGGTTAACACCGGTCATTGCGTAACCATAGGTCAACTCCAGTCAACACGTTATGATGAAAAGTCAACGCCGGGCGATCCAAAACCCTAGATCAACGCCGATCAACGCGTAACCCTAGGTCAACGCCAGTCAACACGTTGTAATGAAAAGTTAACGCCGGACGATCCGAAACCCTAGGTCAACACCGGTCAACGCGTAACTCTAGCTTAACGCCAGTCAACGTGTTGTGATAAAAAGTCAACATCGAGCGATCCGAAACAACACCGTTCAACGCGTAGCCCTAAGCTAATATATCGTGATGGAGATGGTCAGTTCAAAGTCAACTTGACGATACGAGCCAAAATCAATTCACTAGTTTTGATTCAAGATTTAGACGATGGAGAGACGATAAACGCAGCGCCGGGAGAACTTCAGCTATTTGTTAAAATATCGAATAGATTGAAAATCAAAGGAGTCAAGAATCAAAGCTAACTACAGGTCCTTTTACACCGACTAAAGGTTGGACCGATCATATCCAAAGTATTTTAGGCTCATCTATAAAATAAACGAGATTGAAACACTTTGGAGGGGCTATCTGTATGCATCAAAATTTGCCTAGAGGTCCCCACACGCGGCTCGAGACAGAGAGGAGATGATGAACGTCACTATTCGAGTCACAGAAGCTAATTTTATGATGACAAATGCATGAAGTGAGTCGTCGGACGATGCGAAGCAACGAAATTTTAGAATAACCGAAACACGAATGAACCGGGAGCTGCACGTCGCTTACGAAAGATGAAGCGTTCCTCGTATCCCATTTACCCCACACATGATTCAATCATGAGAGCTTGTAGATATCCTCGTCGGCTTTCCGAAGCATTTTGGATCGCGTGATTCCGAGTTTGGCTGATAAAAATATAGCGAAAATGGACGGAGCGTGCGAGACCAAGCCCTGAGCCAAACCAAGGCACCCCATGGTGTCTCGGCTTGGCCGAGACACCACATGGTGTCTCGGCCAACCCGAGACACTCTGTCTCGGCCAAGCCGAGACACCTATGAGTGTCTCGGGTTGGCCGAGACAATCATAAGTGTGTCGGCTTGGTCGAGACAATCATAAGTGTGTCGGCCATGCCGAGACACCCGCGGGTGTCTGCAACCCAAAAAATCAGATTTGGCGATTTTGAAGCCGTTTTTTTTGACGTTAACCATCTGGATTTGTTCCAACTAGTCTGATATTATCTAAGAACATGGTTAGTGGTTACAACTGAGGATAAGAGAGAATCAGTCGTTCTTATCCAAAAACAGAGGTCCCGAAACCTATAAATACAGTCCCAGGGCCTTCATTTTTCAGGGCTGGAATTCTCGAGCGTTCGCGATGCCCTGTCGAACTGAGGATTGAAGAGCCATGAATTTCAAAGAGGAGAGGAGGAGATTGAATTGAGTTCGTCAGCATAAAGAAGAGGAGCTCGTCAAATCTATAGTTCTCGGTTCCTTCCCTTGAGATTGCCCCGTTGCGGTGATCTCGAGAAGAGTGGTTATCTCGTTGTTGCCAAGATAATTGCTTTGGCTTCTTGATTCCTTCGCGAATCAACGAAGCTCTGGATCTAATCTAATCGTTTGGTAGTCCACGGATATCAACGTCCCCGTCACAGACCAAGATCCCACGCAAGCAGCGGGCGATAAACACCCGTTGCGTTTGTTTGAAGGAGATTGTAATTTTAATTTCATTGTGTAAAGGTCTTATAAAAAGGCTGATCTTTTTTTGAACTTGTTGTAACGACTAAAGTTGTAATAAGTTATACAATAAAGAAAGCGATTTCCCACCCAAACAGCAGTTATGGTCCTGGTCGGTTTTCCCAGTTGGTTTTGGATTCCTATTTGATATAAATAGGAACATGACGTTTTATAGGGTTATGCGAGAGATTAAGAGTTGAGATTTGAGCATTGTTTGAGCACTTAGAAATGAAGAATTTGTGAGGGATTTCAGAGTTTTGTTTGAGGGTTATTTTGTGAGATTATTGAGTGATTGTAAACTCTATTTGTACACACTCTTTATTAGTGAAATCTTCCTCCTCCTTGCCCCGTGGACATAGGCACATTGCCGAACCACGTAAATTTTGGTGTCTTGCTGTATGGTGCTTGGGTTTGGCTGTTGATTTTGTTCTCCTATCTTTCTCGTGTCTTCCACTACGCACAACAACAAGTGTATAACCTAACTTTACGGTGGATATAATTAGGTGAACAAGCCACAAACAAGTATTTGCAAAGTTGTTTCCGCATGAAAATATATTTTTAATTTTCATATATGTAAGAACGCTAGCAATGATCCCACTCAAAGAAGTGGATATCAATAGGGATAAACTTTTCATAATTATGAAATCTTAAACATTATTCACATGTGATGTGTAGTATCTCGACAAAGCTCTGCGTAACAAATTGGGAAATTAAAGCAAAGATTGTTTAACTCCAAATGATACTGCAGGGAAATGTTAGAAAGGAAAGTTGATGTCTTCTTCCGTCCCAAGAAGGGTTTCCTATAAGCATATTTATTGTAACTAGTATAATGCACGTGCTTTGCACGTGGATATGTTGTTGTATTTAATATTATATTACTTAATAAATTATATATAATCATTAAAAATTATTTTATTGCTCTATGATTAAATTTTTTTAACTTATACTAATATTAGTACTTATAATATTATTAACATACATTTAATAGTTATTTAATTTTTTTATTATACTATTAAACAATTATTTAGGAGTATAATTATTAAATAATAATGTAATCATTAGTTTAAGTAACACTATTGATATAATTAAACCATTTAAATTATTAAATATTTATGCCATGTACATATTTTATTACAATATCTATTAAATAATGGAAATAATTTTTAATATTATATGACATTATGTTGTAAAGAATATTACATTGTTTACTAATTAATATCATCTTAGTAATAAAAAATTGGATGGTATAAATTAAAAATAATTTATATAAAAATATTGGATCCTTGAAATATATGAGACATTTACTTTCCAACAAAAAGTACATGACTCATAAATTGCAAAGATCCAATATTTTATTGCACTATGTTCATTATGTCCAATTTTTATGTCTAAGACGATGTTATAATATCGTAAAGGGTAATAATCGTTATAATATAAAAAACCCTATTTATAATATTATTAATAATTATAATTATGTATAATATTTTATTAACTAAATAATTTTACTATTTCATTACAATTAATAATTATTTTAAATTAATTTATAATATATTTATTAATTTTGTTATCATTATAAATTATTAGAATATTCTAGCGGGTGGCCAAATATTTTAAAGAAAAGAAGAGAAAAATATATGTCTCATAAATTTAAAGTATCTAAATTTTTTATATACATTAATTTTCTAAAATAAAAGTATTTTTAACTTATAAAATCCAAAATTTTATTACTAAGATGATATTAATTATCGAATAAGGTAATATTCTTTACAACATAAATAAATAACCCATATTTATACTATTATTAATAGTTATAATTATGTACAATAATTTATTAAATGAATGACTTTTACTATTTTATATAATTAATAATTATATATAATAAACTATCATATATTCATGAATTTTGTTATCATTATAAATTATTAATATATTCTAGTGAATGACCAAATAATTTGAAAAAATGAAAAGGTGCATAGTTAATGAGAGGTTATGGATCATTAGTTTTATAATTAATGGTATAATTTTGAGTTATAAAAAAGTGAGGGGGTAAAAAAGGAAATCAAAAGTTTTAACATGGGTATTCTCTTTTATAAGTAGTATATATATAGATAAACTGATTGATCTAAACAAGAAGAACATGAATAAAATTAATTCAGGTACGTTGACTCCGAGTTTTAACTCCTTGTTTAGGAAATATTCATATAAAACGATCAAAATTGGCCCAGCTACCGCGGCATTACTTTGAAAAAAGTCACTGTAAAGATATGTATATATATGTGTAGGCCCAGTATTGGTCCATCACTCTGGCCAATGTATTCTCTATATATTTTTATATTTTATTCACAGATCAATGCAACACAGATTATTCTCTCCCAATTATCAGAGTATAAGAGCCTAATTAAAACCCTAAACTTAACCCACTTAGATCAGCCACCGTTGTTGCCAGAAACGAACAGGTCGGATTTGGTTCCTTCGCCGTTATCAACAACTTGTTCGCTGCCAAACTTTGTGATTTCCACTGCTTACGTTGTCGACTAGAACTCGGCCGAACACAACATCTCGTGATTGTTGATCCCATTATCATAGATTAGGTCGGCCGAACCCAACCTTAAACCCGCCTAACCCCACTGCTTCACCAACAATGTTGGTAAGGACCCTACTTCGTCTCGAATCAATTTTAACCATAAATCGTGATCGGATAATTGTGAATCATCCGATTTTGTTGAATCCTAGATTTTTGAGACGTGTCCCATACTTTATTTAAGTGGTAGATCACAGTTGTTGAGGAAGAGAGAATTAAGGGAATGGGGTTAAAGTTATTGAGGAAGAAAGATTGGGAGAGGGTGGATGAAAATCGGGGTAGATAAAGGTGAGAGATCAGATGAAAATTCAAAGAAGAGAAGGGAGAGGAGTCTTATCCTTCTTGTTTTGATGATGATTTAACAAACAAATTACGACTAATATTGTTTTTAGTATTTTGTTTTGTGTTGTTTAGTATACAAAGGAAAATGAGCTACATTGATATTGAAGCCTATGCAAATCAAGTCAACCAATTAAGTTCAAGCTTCATATGATTCACTCTTGGTATACTTGGAGTAGATTTATATGTAATGTTTGCTAATTCTTCAAGCTCAAATTTTAAACACACATCTATTTGTGAAATTTCTCAAATCATAGGTGTTTTTAAGTAAAATATATTTTAATATACTTTGGACTATGCAAACATTATAAAAATATTTTATTAAGTCCATAAAAACATTATACAAGTTTTCAAATCTTGATTTGAGCAAAATGTCAAAATTAACATGTTTAAATACACATGTATTTTAGTGTTTTTGAATATTTGTGAGATTTCACAAATGGTAAGTGCAAATTGAAAAATTTCTTTTCTAACATGCTCATATTTATGTTTATAAACGTTTCCCAAAGTTTTATATTTTTTAGAGTTTATTTGCTATTTTTAAAAGAGGTTTTGACATTCGTTCTCACTATTCATAATAGGCTGAAAACATGTTATCAGTCGACTAATGATCCTTATCAGTCGACTGGATCATCAGTCGACTGATGAAAATGCCCAGAATTGTCAAAACTATCTATTTTAACGACTGATGAACTATCAGTCGACTGATGAGGTCTTTAGTCTACCGATGAGCTGCTAGTTGCTTGTAACGGTCAGCTTATTAGCCGACTGATGTACAATATCATTTGACTGACAGCTTGAATGGCTAGTTTTTCTAGCTTTGTCTTGTTTTGGATTTTTGATCTTTTTACTTTGATTTTCTTATGTTTGGGGTCTCTATAATACCCCTCATTCCTCCGACCAAAAAAAAACTAAGAGAATATTTTAAACAAGTTTTAAAAGAGTTTTAAAGTTTGATTAAGTTTGTTTCAAGTTTTGTGTTTGGTTTTCACAAAGAGGAGCTTATATCCTTTGTTGAGGAATTCATTCTTCATCTTTCATTATCTACTCTTTGTGTTTATAGAGAAGTTTCCCTAACTCAATTATCTAGCATTTTATTCTTGAATTTCATATCTATTTTATTGCTAGTTCTTTTTGAGTTAGATTTTATTTGTACTCATTTATCACACACACATCTCTATTGAGCTTCTAGGATTATATACACTATATTGTGGGTTGTGGTGAGTGATATTGTGAGAGTGAGCTTCATTGTGTTCTCATTCATTATTAGAGAACAAATCATTATATTTGAGCTTCATTTGTAAGTATCACTTTGTAATACACATTTACACAAAGAGGAGTATGTGGTGAGGATGTAGTTGATACCAAGAGGAGTGGCGTCGGTAGTAAAGCCTAGTGAGAGGTAGTAAAGCTGAGCACTTGAGGGAGGCGATACGTGAGGACCAACGCTTGAGGTTGTTGTTTGTGTATGTATATTGTGAGTAACTTTTAGAGTTTTCGGTGAACTAGAAAACCAAGTGTGTAGAAAAGTTCCGGCTTCCAAACTAGGAGTGTCGATATAGTGGAGATCTCCTCGAGGTGAGGAGCGGAGACGTAGGTCAAGGGTTGACCAAACACCGTGATCACATCTTGTATTTGAGTTTTCTTTGTGTATTTTATTTTGTGCTTGTAATTTACATTCTTTCTCATAACTTATTCATTTATCTTTTGTAAGAATTAATTAATCAAGAAAAATTTTAATTGGCATAAAATCAAAATTAGATTAGCATTGACCCTATTTACTCCCCCCCCCCCTCTAGGGTCTAACACTTGATATCAGAGCTTGGTGCTATTTGATTTGAGGTTTAACCGCCTTGAGTTAAAGATCCATTGTTCTTATTTTTATGCTAATCTAGTTTTGATTTTATTTGTTTCTTACTTGCACATATCATGGAAATGCACGGTGTACCTAGTCTTGGTTATGATATTAACATTGCTCCTAAAATTAGTAATTTCTCCTATGCACAATGGTATGTTAGATTTAACCTTTTTGCTAGATCTAAAAATATTGATATTTGGGAAGTTATTGAATGTGCCTATATTGTACCCACTACGGAGAGATCCAAGTGGAGTAATAATGATAATAGAATGTTTGCTATGAATAAGTCCTTGTTAGAATTCCTAATTGATACCTTTGGCTTATCTTTCGCTAACAAACTTAATTCTTTTGATAGTGCTTATACGTTGTGGAAATTAATTGAAGTACATCAAGGGGACTTAGAGGCTATTTGACAAAAGTTGGAGGATTCAGTTTCAAGTTCTAAAGGAGCTTAATCTTCATGCATACGACCACTAGGCAATAGCCCTAGTGAGATACGCGAGTCCGACAACGATGATGATTTTACTTTTGATCAGCTCGCACATGAATATGAAAAATTGTTGCATGAACATAAAATGCTACAACACAATTTTAAAAGTTTAAAAAGCAAGCATGTTGATTTGAAATCCACTCATGAAGCACTAGTTACCAAGTTTGATGTCATTGCTAATAAAAATGTTATTCTTAAAGAAAGCAATGGAAAATTAAAATTGAAAAATGCTAGTTTACTTCATGATAAATGTGATGCCACATTGCAAGTTGAGAACATTATAAAGAGATTAATTCTTTCAAAAATGATAATGTATGTTCTACTTCTAATAACAATGCTTATGTGAAAATAATAAGTTGAATCATGTTAAAAGTAGAATATCCACTTTAGATTCAACATTAAAAACTTACAGTGTTAACAACAAGAAGCTTATGGACTTATGTGCAAAGTCTTGTGAAAATTCTTCCAAGAAATCTACACACTATGCACATATATATAACAAGATTTATAAGTGTTCCATTTACGATCGTAAATGTCATATTGCTAAATTTTGTTATAACACACAAAAGCCTATCAAGCTTAATCATGTTTGTGCATTCCATCAAACTTCTTCATCTCATACACATGTACATACACATATTGCACATCATAAACATGCTCATGTGTACAAGTGTGATTTTTGTACTCGTTTTGGTCATTTGACCAAAAATTGTTTTGATTTGAAGAGAGTTTCTTGGTTGCAAAATAATTTCAAAGAAAAATCTACTTTTACAAATGATGTCCCTGCACCACCATTTGGTCAATACAAACCTTTTAGACCCTTTCAATTGCACTCATTGCAATCGAAATGGCCACCTATATGAATTTTGTTTTGACCGTGTCCGTGCACTATATATGCCTAAAAAGGATCATAACCTTATGTATTTGAGCTTTAATTATAGGGGTCATGTCCCTAGACTCTTCAGTGCTAAGAGTAATTGGGTACCAAAACAAGTTTGATCTTTGAGAACAAATTTTTAACTTTTTAGTTTTTCATGTTCTTAAAGATGATTTTTATTTGAGATTTTTGT
>BQKN01044109.1:453-14972 GCA_022839385.1 Asparagus kiusianus
TGGGGTGTCTTGGTTGTGACCGAGACATCCCCTTGGGGGTGTCTCGAGCCTGCCGAGACCCGTTTGGGTATCCCCGGTTCAACCCGGGGCCGTGCCGTTGTTCTGCCGTTGTCCCGCTGTTGACTTTTCGTCCGAACTCGGATTTGAGTGATTTCGGATGCGTTGGAATTCTGACGGCGAGCTCTGTGGGCCCCAATGGCCAGATAATCAGTGAGGCGAACGGGACACGACGGGTGTTGGTCCGTTTGCAGTGATCACGGGGTTATCGGTCAGTCCGTATCCCCGTTGTTCTGAGATCCTGTCGGTTCACGTAGTCCGTCGGTTCACTTCAGGCGTTTACCGACGTCGTTGGAATTCTTGTGAGCCGGGTAGTGACGTTCAATCGTCGCTCGTTGACACTGAGCTGTGTGCGGGGACCTATCGGCAATTTTCGATGCCTACACCTGCGACTCGTCACAGGATTTATGGTTGGGTCCACTCTTTGGACAAGTCTTGGTGGAGTCGTATGATGACATATGTCTTGAGCCGATGGAGCGAGGAGTTGCACGCTTGCGGTTTGTATGCAGCTGTTCGTGCCACCATGTATGGCTTGCCTGTCAGTTTGAGGCATTTCTATGCTTTGTTCGAGCTATATAATCCAGACTCGAACACTTTTCTGACCCGGCAGGGGGAGTTGGGCTTAGCTCTCCATGAGATGCACAGGATTTCTGGCTTGCCCATGGGACAGATGCTATACCAGGAGTACTTTCCCTCTAATCATGAATTGGACCAGTTGAAGGATCGCATGCCTGATCGCTATGAGACTCTATGGGATCTCACTTGTCATTATCACGTTGCTTTAGCACAGTCTGAGCCTTTAGCAAAAAGGACCAAGGCCTCCGTGAGTCTGAAGCAGTTTGCGAACTATCTGTTCAAGAACCCGGAGAACCGTTCTGGCGAGGATATTTGTGAGTTGGCCCCACTTACTCCTTCAGAGGTGAACAGTCTGTTGAAGAAGATTGACGCTCGTTCTTATACCACTAGCAGTCCTGAGGGTGGCTTCCCCGCGAAGACCAAGTTCAGATCTTTCTTATGGCATGCGATCACACCGATCCGGCCGATGACTCTTCTTGCCGGCTTTCTTGCTATCTGGTTGAAGAAGTGCGTGGTTCCATACCAGTCTGGCGACGCCTTGCCCTTGGAGGTACTCTATCCAGCGGTTCAGCTTGCCTACAAGAAAGAACTCTCACTTCTTCCGGTGATGGTAGCTGACATTCACCGAGGACTTCGACAGCTTTCTAGTGCCTTCACACGGAAGGAGACCGATTTACCAGGTCAGATTCCCACTCTTAAGGTGGAGCTTCCGTACGCTTATCTGATGGCCTGGTTCGTCCTCCACCGCTCGGATATGATGTCGGTGCCGAACGCCACAGATCACTCCGTTCCCCTGCTACAGTTGCTTGAGAATAGCAGGTGGGAGGGTCGAGGATTTTCTGATGTCAGACAGCAGCTGCAGGTCCACAAGTGTTGGGCATTCTCCACTTGTTTTCCGTAGTTCTCCGGCCGGTACGGCGAGTGCTTGATAGATAATGAGAGGCCGAGAGAGTATCGGACTCATTTAGACAATGGCTGCTTCAATTGGCTGGTGAACATTAGGCCTGGCTATCTGACTTTTCGGGTGAGGGATCAGTGCTTCATAGAGCCATATCTACCTTGCCGATTCGCTCGCCAGTTTGGCTATGATCAGCTCTACATCGGGAATCCTCGTCAGCAGTTTCGGATCCATAGTGGTTTGGTAGACGGTCTCCGTGCATGGTTGTGGACCGTGACTGGCTGTACTGGTGCTAAGTTCAGTCTCCCGAGTATTGATCGGCAGTTGAACCTCACTTTCTTGAGCTGAAAGTGGTTACTAGCAGCTAACAAGACTATCCCCGTGAAGCCGATTGCAGAGATAGAGGCTGAGAAGGCTTCTCAGCTTGATTCCCTTAAGATTCGGGAGAACGCTCGGGCACAAAGGACGCGGAACAAGACTCGCCGGATTGATGAAGAGGGCCAGAGGACATTTAATTCCACAGATGAGGCTTCAGGCGGGGATCCCGAAGATTATGATGACTTTTCCGAGCGAGGTTTGTAATTCATCTTTTATTTCTATCTTGCAGAAGTATTGAAACTGACTATGGTTTGATGTTTCAGGGACCACAGTTGATCAGGATGAAGAGTTTCGTCCTCCTCCCCAGGCGAGACCTTCGATCCCTATTGCTAGGCGGAAGAGATTAGCCCGTAAGCCGCGTGCAGCTTCCCGAGCTTCTGACATGGACCTGGCTGGCGATGATCCTGCCAGTGACGGAGGTAATATCCATCCTGTGAACCATTCTCTTGGTTATTCGGAACATTGACTCACGCTCTTCTATCTCTATATAGGAGTGCGTGGAGAGAATGAGATGAGTCCCGATCCCATTCCCGTATCTCCCGATGAGTTTGACCCACTACCTCATGAAGAGAGGCCTACCGGGGTTGCTGACATTGGAGAGGAGATCAATGTAGGACCCGATTCCGTGAATCCAGGTACATCTAACACTGACACTGTATTTCTTTAGATAATATATCAACGAATTTGTGTATCTTCTAACTGTCCTCTACTTCTTGCTCCTTCAGATAACTTGCAGGAGGCGAATCCTAGAAATGAAGAGGCTGATGCACCCGTGAGAGGTAACTTATTTCCATTAGTTGTAGTCTCTTCACTCTTCTTTGGCGCTTATATCTTTTTATGTCAGATTTCTCCATCGATGACTTTGACGAGGGAAGCTTGTTTGCGGACACTCCCATGATGTGCTACATATATAGCTCTCCTCAGATCGATGACCAGTTACCTGGGAATATGTTTTCTGAGCGCGCCTTCGCTAAAAATCCCGAGGATGGTTTCTTTGAAGGTATGTGTTTCTTTCTGAGTTAATTATAGGACTAGCCAATCTTGACTAATGCAACTATAATGTAACGCCTCTGCGAATTCTGTTTTGAATCTGGCAGGAGCTTTTGTTGAGAAAGACCCTGTTGAGCCGGCTGTGAGACCAACTACACCAGTTGATGCACCTACAGCCGTTACACCTCCACTACCCCCAGCGGATCAAGGGGAAGAAGGTATAAGTTAACTCATTGAAGAGTGTTATTCCTTTTTCTTATTAAGACTTTTGACGGACTTCTCCCTTTTTTGTGTAGGGCGTTCTTCTCGTTTTCATGTCTTAGTGAAGGAATTGTTATCTGACGACGATCCTGACAAGGTCGTCATCTGCATAGACGTTCGTTCCTTCTTCTCCTTTGTGAATGCTATGATCAGCAAGCTCTTTCACGATGGACTTTCACTTCACCAGTTTAAACCTCTCCTTAATTCCAGAATCAACTTGATAAGGGAAGCAGGATACCCAGATTTGGCGAAGGCCATAGTTGACGATCTCGACTGCCTAGAGCATGAGCTTCAGATGTTTCGTGAGCTTCGAGATACCGGTGCCTCTTCCTTCATTGCTGCTGAGCTGGAGACCCATTTGCAGTCACTGCGCGAGACTCAGCTTCTTGCTAGTCTTGAGGTTCAGGCGCAGCGAGACCAAGTCGCTCGAGTTGAGACCGGCCTTGCTACCAGATTATCTTCACTTGCCGAGCTCCGCTCTTCTATTACTTCTTGTGGGACCAAGATAGATCAGCTTAGAAGAGAACTCCGCGAAGAAGAGGAGACTTTTGGCATTCTTCAGATGACAGAAGCACAGTACTAGCAGACCTGTACGGCTTTGTCCGATGAGTTGAAGTCTTTGAAGCAGAGGCTAGTCGAGATCGAGGAGGCTGCTGTGAAGACTTCGACCGCCACCGAGGAGTCCCTTAGGGCTGAACTTAGGCAAGCTTATGATGAGAAGCTATCTAAGGTCAGCTAGCAGATTTTTAGCCACAGTCTTGATGTCTGATTTTGTTTACTGAGTGATTTGACTTTTGACTCTTTTAGTGAATTCCCTTTTTATCTTTATTATGATTCGTCATTCCGTTTGAAATGATTGACCACAATATACATAGGATTTTTGCCAAACCCTCAGCCATCAACGGATTTGGTTAGCCTTTACCGACTACCGTTTGAGTCGGGCTAGCATGCGAGTTGTTTAAATCCGTTCGCATGTAACGTTGTGCTCAGAGATTGAATTCTCTGAGACTTTGTGCTATGATGTCGAATACATAGACTTCGCCATTGTTACGGGAATAGGCTACCCGGTGACACGTGTGAGGTGTTGGCTTTAGGATTTTTGGCCAACCCCCAGCCTCTAACGGATTTGATTAGCCTTTACCGACTACCGTTTGAGTCGGGCTAGCATGCGGATTATCTAAATCCGTTCCGCACGTGACGTTAAGCTAAAAGAGTTAACTCTTTTAGTGCTACGATATTGAATACGTAGACTTCGTCTTTCTCCTGTGAAAAGACTAAACAGCAACGTGTATGAGACGTTGACTTAGGATTTTTGGCAAATCCTCAGCCTTCAACGGATTTGACGTGCTCTTACCGATTACCGTTTGAATCGGGCTTACATGCGGATTGTTTAAATCCGTCCCACATGTGACGTTGTGCTAAAGGAATGAACTCCTTTAGACTTTGTGCTACAACTTTGAATATGTAGACTTTACCACTTGTTACGGGAATAGGCTACCCAGCAACGTGTATTAGACGTTGACTTATCCCTAGTTAGGCTTCGGGATAAGGATCCCCAGAGTCAGACTCTGGTATCTTTTTCTACGGATAAAGATCGAACCGGCGACGCGTGTTAGACGTCGACATATCCTTTCTTAGGATTCAGGATGAAATTCCCCATGCGTGTGAGGCATGGATCTTGGTGTTATTAATAACAACCTGCCACAATGTTGAATGTGTGGACGGGTGTTCTTTTTTAACGGTTAAGAACTAACCGGCCACGCGTGTTAGGCGCGGACTTATCCTTGCTTAGGTTTCAGGATAAAATACCCCAGAATCGAACTCTGGTGTCTTTTTCGATCAGAAAAAGACTAAACCGGCAGCGCGTGTTAGGCGCAGACTTATCCCTGCTTAGGATTCGGGATAAACTTCCTAAGATGAATCTTAATTTTGTAAATTTTGGAAAAGGAGTTGGTGTGGGAAGGAAGAATTTTATATTCTATTCCCCGAACAAGGAAGGAAGAATTTTATATTCTATTCCTTGTTTCTGGAAAGGAAGAATTTTATATTCTATTTCCAGTGCAAGAAGGAAACTAGAAGTGGGATTTCTACTCCGAGAATCCGGAAGATCTAGATAAATTTACCTTTTATAGGATTGGTTATCTGATCGAAAGATGAGTTCTTCGTTTATCGAAGTGAAATTTCAGCTTCGGTTATAGCCATGAAAAGGTTGAACCAAAGAGAAAAGAAATGGAGTTCTTTCGTTTATCGAAAGGGAACTCCGAACTGAGAGTGAACCTCCTGTTCATGGAAAGAATCAAGAGGGCCGAAAGAACATTTTTTTGTGAACTCACTGTCAATTGAAATCGATCAGTGAGGGAATTTTGGAGGTAAAAATGAATTTGGGTTATCCTCTAGAATATTAGGTATAATATTCTTCAAGGAACTTCCCGATAAATGAGTTGTCCTGAATGTACTAGGGATAGTACTTTTTCAAAAACTTCCCATTTATTGGCATTAATTGCCTGTTGCCCTCTAAAGAAATTAGGCGGTAAGCACCGTTTGAATAGACTGTATCTATCACAAACGGTCCTTCCCACTTAGGTTCAAATTTACCTTTCTTCTTGGATGTGAGGATTATTGGTCGACGAGCAGCGAGGACCAGATCTCCTTCCTTGAAGCTTCTTTGGCGAACCCTTTTGTCGAAAGCCCTGGATATCCTAGCCTGGTAGAACTCGATGTTTTGTTGAGCTTCCAATCGCTTTTCGTCCAACCTTTCGAGTTCCTCAAGACGTTTTCGGTGATGTTCTTCGGTCGTCATCTCAGTTGCGAGAGCGATCCGAAGGGAGGGAATTTGAATCTCTAACGGTAGCACAGCTTCACATCCGTACACCAGAGAATATGGAGTGGCTCTCGTAGGAGTGCGTATTGTGGTGCGATAAGCCCAGAGCGCTTCGCCGAGTTTATCGTCCCAATCTCGCTTATTGGTCTTCACCAGCTTTGACAGGATCTTGATGATCGTCTTGTTGAAAGCCTCAGCTAATCCGTTCGCAGTTGGGTAATAAGCTGTCGACGAAACGTCCTGAATTTTGAATTTGTCGCAAAACCTGATGAAGGCATTGCTTATGAATTACGGACCGTTGTCATGAATGATCCGCCTCGGCACGCCGTGTCGGTATATGACGTAATGCTTGATGAAGTTGATGACATTGTTCGTCTTCACTTCTTTAAGCAGAATGGCTTCAGCTCACTTTGAAAAGTAGTCGGTGATAGCGAGAATAAATCGATCACCTTTGACTGAAGGCGGGAAGATGGGACCGACAATATCCATACCCCATGTCTCGAATGGCCAAGACGTGGTTGATGTGTGTCATCGCTCCGGAGGTTGGTGCATATAATTTGCATGCACTTGACAAGCATGACATTCTCGGGCGTACTCGATTGCGTCACGAACCATTGTTGGCCAGAAATATCCCATTCTTCTAATTCGATCATACAGCTTGGGACCAGGCTGATGCGCACCGTATTCTCCTTCATGTGCTTCCTTAAGAACTTCCTTTGCTTCTTCGTTCGAAAGGCATCGGAGAAGCAAATCATCATACCCCCGGCGATATAGCGTACGGGTCTCGGTATTGTAAAAGAACCGTGGTGCTCTTCGGCGAATAGATTCTTTTTCCTTTACGTCCTCCGGCAAAATACCGTATTGGACATAATCGATGATGGGAAAACGCCAATCTCGGGACTCAGACCCGATTTGGGTTGAGTTCACCTCTTTGGCGTTCTCGTTTTTATCATCCTCCTCTTCAACCTCCATATCGTATATGGGTATGCAGAGTTGGTGTGATCTCACTGTGACTAGCAGTTCAGTTTCGGGCGGCTGCGCGAGTGTTACTGCCAGTGCTGCCAGTGCATCCGCATAAGCGTTCTGGAGACGCGGGATATATTCGATATAGAATTCTTCAAAAGAATCTGCCATTCTGACGGCCTCCTGGTGGTACGGAATCAGATCTGGGTTCCTGACTTCATACTCTCCACGAACTTGGTTAACGATCAATTGAGAATCTCCAAAGGCTTCGAGATACTCGACCCCCAGCTCTTTGGCGAAACTGAGTCCAATGATGAGCGCGTTGTACTCGGCTACGTTATTGGAACATGGATTCGTCAGCGAATAAGCTCGGGGCATCACGTGCTTCCCTGGGGAAACTAAGACCACTCCAACTCCGGAGGTGACTTTATGACATCCAGGGGTTACTGCCTTATTAACTGCTCTCGAAGCACCATCAAAGTATAATTGCCATACTTGTTGGTGCGACGTGGTGTTAACCTCGTGGGTTTCGTCTGGTAAATCATCATATACCTCAACTGCGTCTGTTGTCGGGCTTGCCGCCAAAAGATCACAAATCGCTTGTCCTTTGACTGACTTCTGCTGTTTGAAGTGCAAATCATACTGGGACAAGAGGAGGGCCCACTTTGCCAACCGCCAGTTCATCGAACCTGGTTGAGTCATGAATACCCGTACCGGATTAACGTTAGCGATGACGTAAATCGTCTGGCCAACTAAGTAATGTCGTATCTTCTGTACCGCAAACACTAATGCGAGACATTCTTTCTCGATCATCGGGTATCGAGACTCGGCGCCTATCAAGGTCCGACTTAGATAATAGACTGCCTGTTCGTGACCATTATCATCGTCTTGTGCTAATAAAGCACTTACCGAGTGGTTCATCGCCTTGATGTATATCAAGAACGGTTTAACTGGTTTTGGTGCGACAAGAACAGGTGGATTCATCAGATATGCCTTGATATCTTCGAATGCCTTCTGGCAAGCATCGTCCCAAATAAACGATACGCCTTTCTTGTTTAGCTTAGAAAATGGTTGGCATTTCCCGGAAAGATTTGAAATGAACCTCCGGATATAAGCCAGACGACCTTGCAATCCTCTGAGTTCTCTTAGATTCCTCGGGGGTTGCAATTCATTTATCGCTTTTACCTTGTCTGGGTCAATGTGTATACCCTTAGTGGTGACGACGAATCCCAGGAATTTTCCGCTGGACATTCCGAGGAAGGATTTTGTGGGATTCATCTTCAATTGATGACTCTGCATGAGATCAAACATCGTTCTCAAGTCCTTTATGTGATCTTCTTTGTTGCGGCTCTTTACCACTAAATCATCAACGTAGCATTCCACCGTTTTCCTGAGATGTTTCTGGAAAATCTTAGTCATCGCTCGTTGGTATGTAGCACCTGCATTCTTCAAACCGAACGGCATCACCGTGTAGCAGAAGACACCGAGGGGCGTTCTGAATGCTGTGTGTTTCTCGTCGTCCGGGTGCATCTTGATTTGATTATACCCCGAAAAGCCGTCCATGAAGGACATTCTCTCGAACCCGCATGTATTGTCGATAATGACATCCGTGATCGGGAGAGGAAAATCGTCTTTTGGACATGCTTCGTTCAGATTCCTGAAGTCGATGCAAATCCTGATCTTGCCATTTTTCTTCATGACGGGAACGATGTTGGCTAGCCAGTCTGGATGTTGTTCCTCTCGGATGAATCCTGAGTCGATCAACTTCTTAACCTCAGCCTCGATGGCTTCCATGATCTGCGGACGAAACCGTCTTTGCTGCTGCTTGACAGGTTTGGCATCCGGCTTGATGTCGAGGCGGTGCATTGCCACATTGGGGTCAAGTCCTGGCATGTCTTCATAGTTCCAGGTGAAGACATCAATGTACTCTCTAATCAAGGCAATTAACTCTTCCTTTTCATCTGGGGGAAGACTGCCACTGATAAATATGGGCTTTGGATTGGCTTCGTCACCCATATTGATTTGGACTACTTCGTCTTCGGTGGGTGGCTCTCTCTGTTCGAACCTATCACCATATTGCATGTTTAGGTGATGGACCCATGGGTCCTCCCACGTTTGCATTTGATCGTCATCCTCCATTGTAGATGGATCAGCTGTAGTCATGTTCGACATTAAGGTTTTGAACATTTCTCCCAAACTTGTGTCGGAATCCTCAGCTGAAGAGTCTGGCAAGTACCCATCCTTAGCTTTGTTAGAAATTTGATCGATGATTTGCCAACCACATTCGTCATCTGATGAGACATAGCCTAGGACTCTCTTGTGACGGTAATAATTATCCGGTTTCCCTTTCGGGACATATGCCATTTTGACTGGGACACGGGAACCTCGATCGAAGTATAGACCTTCTCCGAGTGTAAAGTCGTATCCTTGTTTTTCCATGAGCGTACGCGCTTCCGGACTATACTTTGATAGGTGAAGACCAGATTCGTCATCATCTTCATCTTCTCTTAGGAAATGATCCGGCAACGGAAGATTTTCTCCTTTACCGTAGATCACTTCTTTTTGTCCTCCTGTTTTGGCAGGAATAATCCGAGTTGTTCCGAAGGAATGCTGGGGGCATTTCTTCGTTACATACGATGATCGGAGTGGCATACATAAATCGGGATTATTGTATAATCCTTCTATCACATCATCAAGAGACAAGGAATACTCTAAACCAGGATTTATTTCAATATCGGCAAGTTTCCAGTTACAACCGCCGTCTGACGACTGTTCGTCATCGAGATTGATTACAAAGGGTACAATGTCATTCAAAACAAAACCACCATTGTAATCGAATCCGGCTTCGGAATCAGCTTCTTCTCCACTGTCCGTGCCTTGGATCGATGGTTCCGTGTCGGATTCGTTACCATAAAGGAGAGAATCTGTGAAGTAATTCTCATACCCTTTGAATGGTTGCTTATCCGCGACCACCGTCCTAACTCTTCCATCAGTGTCGACATATTTCAAACACTGATGTAGAGTGGAGGGAACTATAACATTACTATGGATCCAAGGCCGACCCAATAGTAAGTTATAGGATGTCTCAGCATCAATCACGTAGGACGTGACCTCCGTCTTTAAATCGCCCATTTAGCACTTTATCCGGATTTTACCTAAAGGTCTTGACCCGCTGGTGTTGAATCCGTAGATGACTGTGCCTGTAGACGCCAACTTGCTGACTGGAATGCCAAGGCTGTGCATTAGTCGAAGTGGCATAATACTCACAGCGGAACCCGGATCCACTTGAATTCGGTTGACTTCACTGGAGCTAATGTACCCGACGAAATATAGGGGCCGATCATGATTTGAATTCTTCGTCTGCATGTCCTCTTTGGTGAAGGTGATGTAGGGAAGGTTCTTAGCTGCCACGTTACACTGTTGGGCTAATAATTCTAGCTCCTCAGGTGCTGGCTTGATCCTAGTAAGGAATGCCTCTGAATCGGCCAAGGCCTCTTGTAAGGCTTCTCTAGTTTCTTTGGACAACCGTAGTAGCTCGTACAGCATTATCCGTGCTGGAATATTAGCCAGCTGAGCCATGATGTCGAAGGCACGCGGATTTTTTGAACTCTCCGGTTTGTCTTTTCCAATCGGACGACTGAAACGAGACTGCTTCGGATTCTGAACCTCTTCGGGCCTCTTTTCTTTCTGTTTATCAACCGGTTGCCGTCGAGCATCTTCAACCGGTTTAGGAACTACAATCACCCCCAGCTCTGTGAGAGTTTTGGCTGGTCCTTGTTTTGTCACCCCCTGCTCAGCAAATTGATCGCCCGGGGATGGATATTTGAAGTGGTATTCATTTTCACTCCGGGTTGCAAAGACCTCCTGCTCCTCGTCGGAAAGTGGGAAAGCTGGGATTCTTTCGTCATCTTCTCCTGGGATGGCAGAAACTCCGTAACAAGACTTGCCTTTCCCTTTGGACTTCTTCTTGGATGACGATCCGGCCCATTTTTCATCTTCAATCAGGTCGGGGTGCACCCAGAGAATTTCACCGTTTGGGGCCGTGTGAGGCACAAGTCCCTTTTGACGTTGTCCGTGCGGGTCGTCATTCACTGTCTTCACCCCGACTTTGGTAACGCGTTTTGGCTCGAACCAATTTGTAGGTACTGATCCAAAACTAATCGACACCACGTTTGCTCCCACGTTCTTGGCCGGTTTTGGAGTTATGACTCCTACATCGATCAACGCTTGGATCTTGTCCTTGAGGTGATAGCAAGACTTTGTTGGGTGGTGGACCGCTCTGTGGTACGCGCAATACTTCGGGTCCGTCACCTTAGCGGCTCCTTCATGATCCACGATCGCCGGCAACTGGATTTTGTTGTTCTCCAACAAGTACTTGAAGATGTCGGGGACTTCATCATCCTTGAAGGAGTAGATTTTGGGAAACCTCGGCTCTGAAGACTTTTGCTTCTGAGACCTTTGCTGCCAATGCGGCTGCGACTGTTGTGGCGCTCTTTGCTGCTGCTGTTGTTGCTGAGGTTGCAATTGAAATGTCTGGTTAGCATCAACAGCATTAACATGAGCTTTACCTTTCCCTTTCTGGTTGAAGTTCTGCTTTGGAGGATTCGTTGCCGGTTGGCCTCTCTCCGCCTTCTTTCTTCTGAGGAATTGCTCCGCTTGCTCTCCTCGAACCTTCAAATCCTTCCAGGTCTTGGATGGTGCTGTGCCCATTGCTTCCAACACGTCCAGTGAAAGGTTGTTGTGGTAGGTCTGGAGGATGAATTCCTCAGTGATCGGGTCCCGGCAATTCATCGCCTTGTTCCGGAACCTTTTGACGAAGGTGTCGACCAACTCCCCGTCTTTTTGCTTCTCATCGAGCAACGATCCGATAGAGATCTCGGTATCATCGTCGAAGAAATTTGCAAGAAACTTGGTCTCCATATCGTCCCAGCTGTTTATGCTTCCTGGCTTGAGGCGACGATACCAATCGAAGGCAGCTCCGCGAAGAGTGCCGACGAATGACCGCACCATCAGAGGCTCATTACCAGATATGACTCCCAAGTGCGATTTGAAATAGATCAAATGCTGAGTAGGGGAACCCATCCCATTAAACGGCGTGAAGTTAATTAGACTGAACTTTGCCGGATATGGGATTGATTCCCACTCTCTTGGGTATGGACAAGGAATGCCCGTCTTTTTCGTCTCTTGAGCAGAGATCAATGTGTTAATCTTGCTCTCGAGATTTTTAATTTTTAGGCTTTTACCTGTGTCTTCGCTAGCATTCTCGTTACCACCCCCTGTGTTGATGGGAGGGTTGTTGGTATTGCGAGCTTCATTTGTATCTTTATCTTCCAGGTTGTTCTGGTTAGGATGACTTGGTTCACCTTGTTGGTTCCTTAATGCTTGAAGCTGTTGGTCATGCATCTCTCTCATGTTCTGCATAGCCATTTGCATTTCGAACCGAAAGGTCTCCTGTTGTTTGGCCATGGCATCTTCAAGCATCTTGGCCACTTGCTCCGCGTTTATCATAAACACCTCGCGGGGTTGTCCTTCACTGGACACTGTGTTATCAGACGCCACTGCTGATCCAACATCTGATTCTTCATCTCCCGAAGGTACTCTTGTTCGGATTCTACCATACGTAGCGCGAATGATAGCCCCGGATTGTAGACGAGTTACACGTCGGGATATTTCTGGAACCGCCTCGGGGTTATCCTGAGCCGATGTTCCTGTGCTGGTCATATTTGCGGTGACTCTTAAACGCTCACCGTCTTCGACCATCTTCCTTCTTCGTTGGAAGCGCCTATGCTTTGGTTTTGGCGTTCCATTGCTGAGCCTTTCGAACACAGATACTCTTTCGGGGACTGTCTTAACACAGTTGCATTCCGACAGTACCGCCCGAATGAGCTTCGAACAAGGACATTGTGTTTCGAGCTTTCGAGGGCTCCTCTTTCTGGATTTATTCGTACCCCCGGCACGATAGTACAGCTCGTCCGTTTGAGTGGCGGAGCAACCTATCGTGTGTTGGCACGATCTCTCAGGTATAACGTTGTCGTCATCAGATGACAACGCTTCCTTCTGAGGATGAATTGTCTGCTTTGGACCATCCAGAGTCACACGCCTTGATACTCGCCTTTGTGGACGTGAATCTTCAGCGGACTCCTGCACTTCTATGCGCAAAGTTGTGTGCTTGGGTGCCGCGGTTTTCTCCAAGTGTTGAGGGTTGCGGCGACCCCCAGCGTGTTGTATTGTTTGGGGTTTCTTCATTGGCCCCAAGCGTTCTTGAACTGGAGCTTTTCCTCGTTCCTTTGGAAGTGGGCCGAGGCGCTCCAAAACAGATTTTCTCTTCTGGGATGGTCCTGCGGGATCTCCCGAAGCAATTGTAGAAATTACCGGCTGTTTGGATTGACTTGCCGGAGTTTGAATTTTCGGAGGCTGCGGTTGTCGCTCCTTGGTCTGAGTTGTTGCTTCAGACTTTGGCCTCCAAACCTTGCGATTTGGTGGCGGCTTTTTGACCACCTCCTTTTGCAGCTTCCGACGGGCTTCTTCGGCTTTGGCCCGTGCTTGCGCCGACAACGCGCGCCGTTTGCGGATGCGCTCCTCCAGTGTCGAGCGGTTCCGTTTGACCCGGACCCACTCCATTGTCGATGGTTTGGAGGAACCACCCTTCACTTGTTGTTGAGGCTGTTTGCCTCGTTTGTTCTTCAGATCCGCATGATAGCGGACCCCGTCAACGGACTCCATGGCCTTAGCGAATTGCTTCGCGAGGCGTTGACGCTGCCTCTGGCGGGCTCTCTTGGAGAGAGTCACCACGCCTTCAATGGCGGATTTGACATTCTTTGAGGCCGGTAGGGCCTCACTCAACGCAGCTTCGGCGTCGATCGGGGTGAGGTCATCGTTGGTGGCTTCGGTTTCATCACACCAACGGACTTTTCTCCTGGAGGAGAACTTCTGAAACTTCTTGGACTTGGGGGAGGAGATAGATCCGGACGAGGACACGTACTCCTCGTACTTTTGCTGGTCGAATTCATACTCGACCTCCTCCACGACTGGGATCGAGATCCGCGGCTGTGACACTCCGATCTCGGCAGCGAGATCGGTGGCTCCCACTGTGGTCGCCAGATTGTTCGCGGGAAAAATCGTTGCTTTCTTCATTGATGACGTCATTGCTATCTTAAAGAACAACTTTATGCGTTACAGAAAGATCCGGTCTTTTTATAAGATCCGGTTTACAATGAAAATCAAAATAAAACAAAGAAATCAAAATTACAATTTCTCTCTTTTGTCAAACAGATCGCGAGCTCCTGTTTTGCGGTCACTCGCTTTGTGGGTTGTTTGCCTGTGCCGGGGTTGATTACCGTGGACCACCGCGCAATCTCGATCCGAACAGATCTACGTGGTATGACGGGTATTATCTCACCAAGGAGATAATAGCCGTGAGGGATCGTTTCGCCAAGGAAACGCTCGCTCAAATCTCGGGATCTAAGAACTAAGCTTAGATCCGGAGTAGAATAACGTAGATCTGGGAATCCAAGTCTTCAAGCCTTCACAATCCGAGTTGAGGTCGCAATCCGGCAGAGTTTCGGCTCTTCAGAA